>OX411309.1:82443699-82565299 GCA_948150685.1 Rhaphigaster nebulosa | reverse complement strand
GATTTTTATATTAGCTTGTCTCAGAGGAGATGGGTTTTCGATTTGGATGAATGGTTTTAGGGATTGTGAAAATCTTTGAATAGGTTTCGTTTTCATCGCACAAGAACTGTTTGACGTGTCGATAGTCAACCCATGCACAAGGATTAGAGGTCTGAAAAAAAAAAAAAATTAAATTCAAAACAAATTAAATTAAAACTGAAAATAAACCAGTCAATTATAATAAGTGGTTTCTGGGTGGTCAAAACAAGGGTTTTGATTACACAGTATGGCCACAAACCATAAATCTTAAATGATGATTAAAGTCTTCATCCTACCTAGTGCTTTACACTCTCATGCCTCATACTGGTATCCCGAGTTGAAGTGATTTTACCCTACTTTCCAATTTTACCTCCTAGGTGTCTTTCTTTTCCAAGTCTTAGGAAATCTATCGATTCTATATACCTTCGAATAGAACTGCTTCCTTTTTATTGGCGTTACCTCTTTTGGTAATTCTTTACCCATTTCTATTTGTTTATCCTCCTTTACCTTTTTCCTTTAAATAACCCTCCTTTTTCGAAAATGCTCTACTGAAATCATGGGCTATTTTGAAAAAAAAGCATTATTGAATAATAAAAAAATATACCATATATACTAATCTTATATATATATATATATATATATATATATATATATATATATATATATATATATATAATAGTAGAATTTCTTTTTTCTTTTTGAAAATTTAAATACTAAAAAAATACATTTGACACAAAATTAAACATATATTTATTTTATTTGGTAAATAACATCAATTTGAAGTAGCTCATACGTAACACTTATTATTCTTTATATGCTATTAGTTACCTAGATTGGATATTCCAAATTATTTTCCAATTAATTATTAAATATATTTTGATTTACGAAGTTATTATTTTCTATGGACTTGAATGGGGCCTACCTGAATGTAGGACCAAGTCTACTGCATAATTACTTATTAAACTACCCTTAGCATTTCCCATCTTCTTGGCATTAGTCATTTCGGTTTGGAATAACTTCAGAGTTAGTTAGGGACGAGGATATGGGCATACTGAGCTGCTTCATATGTAAATTTCAATTTACATATGTTTGCAGATGGCATTCGTTTAGCGATAGAAAAGATTCCTTAGGTGTTACCCCCTGCTTCGAAGGCGAATGATTCATCAGTAAGAGAAGTTTGCCAATGGTATGCTAATTAACAGCCGCGGTAGGTGGGGAGTGAACTTTAACACAATCTTAAAGTAGACCCGGGGTAATTAATTACATTTATTTAAGGGTAGCAGCCTGGTCGGTTGGATTAAACTGCGGGCTCTGATTTCGAATGTAGTTCCGTTTCCATATAGTATTACTAAATGGTCTGACTTTCATTTGTTTTGTCAATGGGCATTGGCCAAACTACGATTTTCTAAACTACAATTTCTAAAATAAGAAAAATATATGTTTTCTTTTATCTTATCACAGCAACTCTTTGCAAGAGTCGGTCGGGTATTTTCATAATTTACAAGTTCTGTTTGGATTCATATAATGCAAGCATATCGGTACATCCACCTAGTATGATGCAAATATTAAGAAACAAATAAGTAACATATTATAGATATAAAAAACAAACATAAAAACGAATGAATAAGTCAATCATGCCCCAAAACATCAACAAATTTAGATTTCAGCATTACTTTGAATATTAAATTTGTTCTTTGGGTATAAGGTAATGTGGGGCAAGTGTGCACCACATTTTACAAAGTTCGACGTTATATAACAGTAAAATTATTATTTTTGAAATTAGATTTTTCCTCTGTGAAAATGTTCCTTTGACAATTATGTTTAATATTACTTTCAAGCCCATATTTCAATCACGTTAATTAATATGAGAATGATAATTCAATTTAATAGTATCAAGTACCCACGTGCCCCAGTCTTAAGGGGTAAGTGCTTACGATTCATAGTAGATTCATTATTCAAGCAGTTGCGGTTTTGTATCAAGTGCAAAATAGTTCAGTTTTCGGAGGATTATTACACTGAAGTACATCGAATGTATTTCATCTTCATCAGTGTTTATACTTAATGCCCCCAAAAGGGCAGTTTTTTGCAGCACGCACTTACCCCTAAAATCCACTTAAGCTACATAGGTAATGTTCAGTGTGTTTTCGGGGTAAGTGCGTAATCGTTTCGTTACACCAAAACCCTCAACTGGTAAAAACTTAGATAAGGTTTATCTAAGTCATAGGTGGTGTGATGGAATTTTTTTGGTTTTCGTCTATCTGTAATATGGAGATTTTTAAAATGGTGTTTGGAATGGCCTATAAGAAATTTGTATAACATTAATATGATTGATTTAGATTTTTTTCAAGTTTTGTGAAGAATTTGATATACTATAAAGCCTAAATAAATGTATGTGTAGGAAGCTTTTTTGTTTGGTGTAAATGTTTGTTCCAGTTGTACATTGAATTACACTTTTTTTTTTAAGGAAAATTATCGACGCAGCTGAATATGAATATTCCTCAGAAAGCTCATTATTATTTGACACTATTTCAGCCAAATTCTCTTACATTACTAATAATTCCATTTTGACCATTGGAATGTTTCTTCGATGCCACCGTGAAACCAATTTCAAGCATGATTTTACAGCACAAACAAAAATTGATTTAAAAGCAATATTATAAAATATAATTTTATAAACTAATTATAAAAATTTTAACATGATCGGTAAATTATGTGAAGGCTGCCTTGGAATGGTAGCATGGGCGGTTTCTATCGGTAACTGTTCATATGTAATAATCAGTAGCAACAGGAGGATTCTTTTCTAAAAATGTAAACCATGTCACGATTTTTAGCACAAGAGTGATTTTTGCCAGCACATAGGAGATAATAGTTTGTTTATTTATTTGTTACCGCACATCCTAGGTCCATATTTAGGTCTTCACTGAGCGTCTTTACAATATCAAGAAGGGTTCTAATTTCTTCCTCATTTTTAGCATAAAGTTTCAAATCATCCATGTAGGAATTGAGTACATATCCTTTGCCTGTATAGTTTTCTAAGAGGATTAAGTGCTGAACAGAACTACAAAGGACTAAGGGAGTCATAAAACATGGAATATTTTTATATATTCATTGTCATTCAATATATACTAGATAATCCAACCTGGTATACAGATTGACACTTTCCAACTCTTCATAAGACGTCTCAATAAATCTATTATTGCCTGGTCTACTTTGTAGATCTTCCAAACTTTTAAGAGCCAACTATGTGGAACGGAATCAAATGCTTTACGGTAGTCTATCCAGAACATCACAACATTGCGAGATCTTTTTGCAACTTGAGCAGCAATGAAAGAATCAATAATCAAAAATTCTTTGCATCCACTTGAACCCGACTTATTTCCTAGCTGTTATACTGCCATGATGCCCTTTCACCGAATGTTCTTAGCCAATCTATTTCTGATGACAGTCGTTAGTAACTTGTAAACATCATTAAGACAAGTTATGGGCCTCAAATCCTGTGGCTCCAATTTTTCTTTATTTCCTTTTTTTATTAAACAAGTCTTATTTCTACAGAAGTGTGAAGGGAACTCTATCTCTTCACGTAGAAGTTTCTGATAACATGTAGAAAGATGGTAGTGAACATAATTAAAATACTTTACCCAGTAATTTTGTATTTTATCTGGTCCGGAGGCTTTCCAGTTTTTCATTTGTTTGAGTGGTTGCTTCCATAGGTTCAAGGTCTGATAGACTCCAGCGAATATGTTCCAACCAATTTGCATCACTTTTATAATATTTTTTATTTTCCCAAACACCTTTCCAATATTGAGGTACCTAATTCAGCGGGGTCTGGGTAGACTTCCTGATTAACATTTTCTTTTGGTTTTAAATGCTTATAAAAGTTTTTTTCTCTTGTACTAGATGTATAATTTTGCCTTCTTCTACCATGAGCTTCAGTATACCTTCTGATCCTATTTGTATATTTTGCTAATTTCTGCTTAAGTGTGGCCATGTAAACACCAAGAATTTGTTCTAACTCACAGGTTGCCATTTCTCCGACATTAAAGACTATAATCTCATCTATTTTTTTCTTAGTTTCGGAGACGCATTTTCTGGATTTCGAAGGTAATTAGTAAAGCACCAATTTTTCTGAAAAGGTTTTCAATCCTTTTCCTGATTCTTCTTTTGCAAGGGAGAATCCAAGATAAAATCATTATTATTATTTTATTTGTTTATTCTTCTCAGTGTCATGGATTAACACCTTCTTTTCGGAAAACACTTCAAGGGAAGGTAGATGATATAATGCAATTTATTTGTTTAAAAATTTTCTTACAATACTGCAAGTATCAAGCAGGACTGCTTTTTGAGCTACTTTCAAGCTCTGAAGACCAAGGTCAAGTTCTTCTATACCCTCTCTAGTGCTTTTTAATATGAGACCATTTGAGGATATAATTATTGGAGTTATTATTACTTTATCTAGGTGATAAAGTGTTTTTAGTTCTAAGGCAAGCTCCTAGTACTTTCTTATTTTTTCTACCCTTGTAATGAATAAGTTGGAGTCATTTGAGACAGCTATGTCTATTAATCTGGCCATTTTATCTTTTTTGTGTATAATCAGAATATCCGGTCGGTTATGTATTACTCTGTGGTCCGTAATAATTTGCTCATCCCAGTAAACCTTTATATATGCATTTTCAACTAGTTTATCTGGAGTATAGCGATAGTATGGGACCACATCATTGTCCAATAACCCCAATTTTCTGCAGATGTTTTGGTGAAAAATTTTTGCCACATTATTGTGCCTCATCAAATAGTCTGTCCCAGCCAGAGATTCGCATCCATTTGCAACATGCTGGATAGATTCGTGAGCCTTTAAGCAAAGGTGGCATTTATCTGTAACGACGTTGTCCTTTAGGTTATGTCGCCTATAATCCCTGGTTGCAATAACTTGGTCTTGTACTGCCACGTAAAACCCTCCTGTTTCACCAAGAATTTGATCCGTTTTCAACCAGTCAACTGAGAATTCTCTATCGATTTCCGGCTCATACAGCTGATGGTAGAACCTGCCATGCAGTTCCTTTTCCTTCCATATAGTTTTTAAATGATCCTCACTTCTAATATCATGTAGCGTTGGATCTCTGAGATTGAGGGCTGTGTAATCTTCATCCATCTCTCTCATCATGGCGATGATTACAGACGAACTTTCCATAAAATACTCCTTCATAGAGTTTTCTTGCTTCCGACATGAGTCTTCGATAGAGATAAGACCACGACCACCTTTCTTCCTGGGCAAATAAAGTCTAGCCATAGAAGTCTTTGTGTGATGAACTCTAGCGCTGGTCCATCATTGTGCGCACCAGGCGATCCATTTCTTGAAGTTTGGTAGTTGACCAGCTTATTATACCAAAACTATAAGCTACTAATGGAATCGCCCATGTATTAATGGCATGGATTTTATTTTTACCCTAAGATAAATTTGCCCGTAAGTACTCAGAACCTGCTGCAGTCTTTTCTTAAACTTACAGGTTATCTCGCTGAGCACCTCTTTCCTGGCTATTTTAATGTCTTGTTTTATACCCATGTATTTGTATAATTCTCTTAGAGACTGATGTTTTATAGTAGCTCCTGATCTAAGTTGCAAAGAACTGCTGTAATTTACTTTTCCTTTTAGATCATTCATCTCAGCGCACTTTTCGAGATCGAAAGACATACAGATTGAGTTACTGAATGATGATACAAGTCCCATTATGTTTTGCAACTGCTCCCTGTTTCTTGCATACAACTTCAAGTCATCCATATAAAGACTATGACTGATAATGGATCTGTTTTCTCCAATCTTTAATTGATATCCAATCTTGCTGCTTCTGAGGATTTGGCTGAGAGGTGCTAGGGCTAAGCAAAACCATAGAGGACTATGAGAATCCAGTTGATAAATTCCTCGACAAATTTTTATGGTTCCGGTATTGTAGCCTGAATGACTTCTGTCCACTGTCAGCTTAGTGCTCCATGTTTCCATAAGCTTCTTCAGAAGGTTTATTATGCTCGGGTGAACTTTGTACAGTTCTAATACTTGAATTAACCAACTGTGTGGTACAGTGTCATATACTTTTTTGTAGTCAATCCAAGCCATTGACAAATTCCGCTGTTTTTTGCATGCTTGATTGGCAATAAATGTGCCCATCATTTAAAGTTCTTTGCAACCTCTAGCTCATTTCTTACATCCCAATTGCTCTGGTCGTAAGAGATCGTTATTTATCAAATGATTACTCGTTTTCAAAGCAATTATTGATGTCAGGAGTTTATATGTTGTATTTAGACAGGTTATAGGTCGGATGTTTTTAGGTTCTAGACTAGGTCTTTCTTCCTTTGGTATCATGTAAGTTATACCCTCTGCAAAATCTTTAGGTATTTCCGCTGATCCTTCTAGAATTGATTGAAAGAGATCCGCCAATTTTCTATGAAGATTACTGAATTGCTTAAGCCAATAAGCCTGTATTTTGTCTCTTCTGGGCGCTTCCTCTTAGCGGCTTCAGCTACGTCCTCTGTGGCGATGATCAGTGGGAGCATCAAAGGTTTTTCTCCAAGTGCATCCTCTATTTCGGGCAACCATGTAGCATTTGCATCATGACATGTGGTTGCTCCCATAATTCTTTCCAAAACAACTCCATGCTATATACCGAAGGTAGTTTTGCATTCAGATTTAGTCTTTCGCCGCCTATTTGTTTATAAAACCGACGCTGGTCTGTTTCATAAGTCTAATTGTTTTCTCTGCGAAGAGCTGCTGCTGTATATCTTCGTATTCTGTTGGCATATACCGCTAGCTTTTGCTTGAGTTTGTCAGCATAGAGCTGGAGAGTTCTAGTGAGTTCAGTTTCGAGAATGATAGTACCAAGATGAAGGACCACAATCTCATTTATCTTTCTTTTTTTGTTTTTTTGAAGCTTTAGCAGGATGTCGGACGTATTCTGTTATTATTCCGATTAGCCTTCGTAGTTCAGTTATTTTCCCTTCCAGTCTTCTTCTCCAAGCAGGCAGTCTAGTAGAATCCTTGGTTTGACACTTCTTCAATACATCTCTCTCTTTTTACCTCCAAACCCAGGTGAGTTCCTACAATTTTAGCAGATATGTAGATACAATGCTTCAAATCATTCGTTTAACATACTTTTATTTATTCGTTTAACATACTATCTTTATGAAATAGATATTAGAGTATTTTCCGAGAGTTTTGTGTTATTTTTTCAGCTTTAGTAATTATTTTTGTTGAAAATTTGATAGGCAGTTATTTATTTAGAAATTCGTATGTAATATATTATTCATAATGCGTCTATTTTTCACTCAATGGAATTCTTTTTCAGGTGTTTTAGGTCTTATTAGATCTTATTTGATCAATCCGTATGTATGTATGTCTTAATTAGGTTTTGGGGAGTGAATTTATTGGGAAAATATAATTTTGAGCTTTCGTCAATTAACGAGTAAATATTTGGTGCAATATAGGAGATATTGGGAAGATTCGGTCCCACATTTAAAGGTGTTGATAATTAAAATTATTTTCTAACATATAAGTATTTAGATATAGGTGTTTGTTATTTCTTAGACAAAAGTGCTATAAAACACACAACGCATCACAGAAACAATCTAGTGAAGTAATGTACTTTTAATCATTTTTTGCAATTTCAAATATCTTTATGATATTCTTATAGAGGAACCAACTCAAGTCAGCGTAAGCGAGATCGAGGAGTTACTTACATTCCCATGCACCCTACAGGAGAAAATCTCTTTACAGAATATGAAGGCTCAGAAGATCGGAATATGTCGCGAGATACCGGCGGCTAGGAAGAGAATATTCTGAAGTACGAATCAATGATTGCGATTGATCAATAAATGATAGTAACAATTTTGGCTTCATTTAACATTTGCTATTGAAACTATAATTGATTTAAATCAACATTTTACGCTCACTTTCTTCACTATTTAAGGCCAAATTATAATATATGTATAATTTCACTACAATTATATGAAAATAACGCATTTTGTGGCTTTTAGCAAAGTAAATTTTATTGTTTGAAATATGAGTGATTTAGATTTTTTTTTCTACTTTATGAATTTGGTATAAAGTCTGGAATAAATTTATGCATATGTTCATTTCAGTTTGAAAAACAATTGGCATTACAAGACAAGGTTTTTTTTTTTTATAATAGATCCACTGAAAACGCCTTCATGAAATTTGGCCCATACATTCTTGTTCTATTTAGATATATATATATAGCATTTTTTAAAATTTAATATTCCGCTTTTGTGATTAATAACATTTGGCGATTTTTTTTAACATTTTGAGATTGGTTTGGTAAAGTCAAGATACGTGCAAAATTAACGCCCATATAATTCTGAAAAGAATGGCACTATTTTGATCTATCCAGTGTTAATAAGTTTTGAACTGTAAGCTTTTCAATGATTCAAAAATCAGTGAATTTTAAGTTAAAAAAAAAAAAAGTATCACAAAAACTATAACAGGGAAAATCTAAAAGTTAAAATTTTAGCTTATATTTATGCATAGAACATAAATACCAAGCTGTACTCATTTTGAAATACCTCAATTCTTAATTTTTTTATTGGCTGACTTGGAGTGGAATGACCCTAATTAATACTGCAGATGTTTTTACTTCCTCAAAACATTAATCCTCAAACATTAAGATTTAAAAACCAGAAAGATAGACATATAACACACACACACACGTTTGTATATATATATATATATATATATATATATATATATATATATATATATATATATATATATATATATATATATATATATATATATATATATATGTATAAATTAAACTCGAAAAGGATTAACTAACACTAGGCTGACCATAGCAGATACTGTAATAAACCAATAGCCGGAGACTGGCTGCTGGCCAGTATATATCACTAGGCCACCTCCTTCCACCCACACCCCCACTAACCTATGTTATGGACAGCCTAATATGGCCCCAGGGAATCACTTCTATCTTATGTTAGCGCTAATATAACCGGAATTTATGCCTGCAACGGTTTGGAAGGTAGAACAGCTGGTAAACAGGATTTACAGTGAAATAATCATTCATAAATTTTTTTTTTAAATATATAATATAATAGTTATACATTTCAATAATAGTGCATAAATCTTAGTGTAAAGGACATAACAACCAGAAGGATTGTTAAGGGGAGAAGTGAAATAGGTATAATTTAAGATCTGTTAGAAAAACTAGAAGATATATATTTAAGCTAATAATAGTTAAGGATAATTTATGATGATCAATTATTCATATGTAATGCTTTTACCATCCTGCATGATTAAGGTACGATCTACTGCCTACGAAGGTTTATCATTGAAAATAATAAACCGAAGTTTTGAATCATCATCTAACTGGACTATCTATCACCTTATAACATCCAATATTAAACCGGCATGCCAAATTATGGGTCTAAACATAAAAAATACGGCGATGTTATGCTTTTATTGATTGGTATCGTTATATAGAACGTTTAGTACCTAGACATGTTTAAATAAAATCCTCAATATATATTTTAAAGTTTTATAATCAGACACCTTAACCTTATTTATTTCCATCCTTCCTTACATTTCGGAAACACGGGTTTCGGTAGGGTAGTATCGTAGATCTGTCTATTATGCTACTTCTGGCAATAAATATTTACAAACAAAAAAATTTAGTTTTTCAAATCAAACTCAGGAAGACCGTCTCCATCCATCATCTTCGTCTATCGGGGATTTCTCCGTCGGTTCTTTCATGAGAGTTCTCAGTGAGAACGTATATCTCAGTCTTCTTCGAGAGTATGTTCCTTGTGATTCTAACGCAGTGCAGATCCTCCCTACGTAATCAGCAGTTTCTCGAACGCCGCGCCTAGGTCCCAGAGGGTCTACATCCAAATGTATGCTATTAGGGCCGCAAACCCTCGTTCCCCGTAATGACTTGCGAGACCCAGTAGTCGCGGATTGACCATTTTGTCACTGATAGGGACTGGATGATGGGCAAATGTGTTCTCAAGATCGCCTCTTCGTATCCTTCTCTCGATGATATTCTTCCGCATTATCTGTTTATGTTTGTTGCATTAACCTGCGGTCCTCACTCGGAGAATATCCCGAAGCTCTGTCCAATATTCTCTCTCATAACTGTACACCTTGGCTTCTTCAACAAGGATGAGGCGAGAGTAATCCCTCAACTAAAACCTCTACGGAAATCGTCAAATACACTCCTTTTGACCATATTTTCCCGCAGCAGGGCCATTATCTGTATCGTCACCAACCACGTTTTCTTTTTTTGAGAGAAGTCTCTTTCCAGAGGACGGTTACCCCAGAATGTCCAGTACTGCTCCTTTATAAATTGCCATCGTTGCCGGTTATCTAATGCTCCATAAGGACTAACATCTACACCGTAGCAATATACTATTAGTAATAATAAAATATTATATTAGCATAACAACACATTCATTATCTATAACAACAATGAAGAGAAACGAATCTATCAGATAAAGCTTTTCGAGGTTGGGAAAGCCGAGACTCGAGATACATTCTGGAGATGGAGAACCCACTAAGACAATAGTGAGTGGTTGGAACCGAGTGGAGTGGAGTTCTCGTATTACAGGATAAATTAATTCTGCCCGGAGTGAGCTCTTTAATTATCTTTCGATCTGGTATCGATTGCAGAGAGGGTCTCTTATGTAAATCTGCTCCAGTTATTAAGGACTGCTCCTAGCCAAAAACCGACTCACTAATTGCTCCTCCCTCCCCCCAATTAAAAAAGTTAATTGGACTCGAGATGTCCCAGCCGCTGCATCCATTTATAACCACGGTCATTCCTGGTTTCCTTTTCATTGGTTCCTCCATGGCCAGGTAATTAATAGGCTTTGGGCGAAGTTTGTAATGATAACGATTTTTTGTGATTCCTGAGATTGATTATTACTTTAAATATATTAGCCTGCTAAAGAAAAAAAGCAAGGAGATTCTAATGGTTTCTTTTTAGGATTTATTATTACAGTAGGCTCATGATGTTTTTGAAAATTATGTTGTTGTTTTTTTCCAATTTTCGTCAATAAAAATAAACAAAATCGTTAACTTACGAATTTCTTCCTTTTGATCAAAAAGGATTCACCGGATTAGAAGGCTGAAGCAGGCTAAATTATTGTATAAATCTCGTTTCTTATTTTTTTTTTTCACTGATGGGAATTAAAAAAAAAATACAGTTTGACTGATGACTATAATTTTTCCTTCAGCTTAGGTAGGTGGGGAAGGAAATAGAGAACATAACAACATAACAATACATGGATATCCTTATAAAACAAACCATAGCTGTATTACTGTATTTATAATGGTAATGATTATATTATTGTCACTAGAATTATTGAAATCATTTCCATAGTTTGTCATTAATGAATGATGCAATTTAACTAAGAAAGGATCCTTATTGAAAATATATGAAATTGCTTCATTCATCATCATTCTTTCAACTTGAATTATTTTAGAAAAACTGTAGATTGTATATTAACTAATTAATTGCATTGTTTTGGTTTATAATTTTTAATAATGAACCTTTGTAATACATTGAGAAAAATTAATAAATATGAAGCCCTCCAAACTTTGATATTTAATGTTCCAAAATAAGTACAACCCAAAAAATCGAATAAATAAAAAAACCTCCATCCACTGTTTTTCTCCGAGACAACTGGTCCGGATTTTTTTAAAAATTTTGCATCATGTCACCCCAGGATGATCCTTGGAAATCGACTTTTTTTTTTCTAATCGATTTTTTTCTAAATGGCGGTCGATTGGAGGTTTTATAGGCCAATTTCTCGGCCATTGATGAAGAGAAGAGGAGAAATATAAAGTGTTTTGTTTTGAAATTCGAGACTCTGAAAAAAGAAGTAAAAAAAACAAACTCCAAATAATTTGTGTGTACATATATATGTATATTTATATATATATATATATATATATATATATATATATATATATATATATATATATATATATATATACACACAAATTATTTGGAGTTGGTTGGTTTATTATTTCTAAATAGTTTATATATATATATATATATATATATATGTATGTGTGTGTGTGTGTGTGTGTGTGTGTGTGTGTGTGTGTGTAATAATTTTCAGTGTTTTATGAATAAACATTATTTCAATGTAAATAAGAAGTCTTTAGAATTTCGGTATCAATAAACCTCTTCAATCTTTAATAAATACTTTAGGTAGTTTAATCTTTTCATCAAATTCCTTTTATGTTTCTACTATTCCTCAAAAAATCACAAATGTCCATTCTGTATCAATTCAAGGCACAGACAAAAGTTTTATTCAATTGGCTTTTGGTAAGGAAAACATTTTTTATTTTTTTCTCCCGGTTCTAATTAAATGGAAAGGTAAAGAAACGAGAGGAAAGGATGAATGATACTTTGGAAGACTCCTCGTTAGCCAGGTGAATAGCCGACTTGTTAGGTAAGGATTTGACTAATCATGGATTATCCTGTTTTTACCAAAGACCGCACAGCCTCTCGGCCAATTTAATATTCACCTTTAAGCCTTTTCTTCTTGGTCTTCCACCTTCTTAGCCGTTTCTCGACCAGTAATACCATACCTCAAGGATATTAGAATAGCATGGGATATTTTAATTAGTCTGACTGTTAGATGGCGATGGGGCAGTAATAAGTTATTAGGCGATCATACAAGTTCTTCCTCCTGCGAATCTTTATAGTTAGTTGTATACATGGTTTTTATACCAATATGTAGTGAAATCAGTGTAGTTAACATTGATGGATTTTTCATTGAATTGAGTTTATAGATTTATAGGAGTTTTATAGATTTACGATTAATAGGAGAGCAAAATCTTTAAAATGTTATTTACGACAGTTTACCTCTGGCACATAGAATTTCATTGATTATATCACCATGCCAAGAAGATTTTTTTTTCTAATTTATTATTTTGAAAATATGCCCAAGAAGATGATACACGCTGAAAAAAAAATTCCAACCGAAGTTAAATGTATTTAAATATAATTCAACACAATACGCAATTTATAAAAACGGCTATCGACTAAATATATGAAGTAGGGAATTGATGGATTTGATTGCCTTTGCATATCATTCTGGTTCGGTGACTGATTTGATTGGGTGACTAATACCTCAGGAGGCCAGATTGTGGCTGTATTTACCAAGAGCATGTAACATTCGCAAATTGCTAACGGGGTACCAATCAGATCCTGCTCCGAATATTTAATAGTGTCGAAGGATTTTGTTCTATGTAATTAATTCAATAACGAGCAAAAAATATATATATTAAATTTTCTGATTATATATATATTTTTAAACCTATATTATTTAATCTCATTCGTCAAATTATGACATTTTTAAAAATATAGTGAAGATTTTTTCTCATAAATAAGCCCAGGTCCACATTTACTGATATTTTATTTACTATTCGTGAACATATTCCAAAGCTACGGATCATTCTTACAGCTCTCCAGAACGAAAATACATTTTACCCTGTGCATTTCAGTGGAGTTATATTTTTTTTATGTTGGCGCAGTAGAATGAAATCCTCTACCAAACACGATGGGAAAATAAAGCTGGAAAACAAAAGCTTAAAGCCCACTGCAGCACTGATCTCTTGGGTGTCGGAGGGGTCACGAAATTTCGCAATTTACGTTTCCCGTCATTTTGTTATTATTTTATTCAGTATTAGGCGGATTGTATAATGGCTAATGAAATTCAATTCTTCGTCCCTGAGATTTGTTTTCATTTTAAGCAACAGATACGCTTCTAACATTACATCATCTGGTTCAGTTTCAATACTGTCGATTCATATTATGTAACAAGATTACAGTTTTTATTAATTTTTTAATATTATAATTTCTATTAAAGATAAGAAATTTTATTTTTATTGTAAAATATTTCTGAAATATTAGCAGTCTTCTCTTTAAAACTCTGTAAGGCTCTGAAAGTAATAATATCTGGTGTGGGCAACACATGACTTCCTTGTACGCCTATTAAACTATAAATCGGTGGCTCAAAAAGTGATCCTGAATTTGGTTACTAGTTTCCGAAGATTGCAGTCAAAACGACCCTCGGCGTCCCGTTATCCATCTATTGACACACACACACACACAAACAAACACGCACTTTTGTCACTGGAGGTCTCATTCCGTTATTATATGTCGTTTTCCTTCAGTAGGTAACTATTTTCCAAGATATTTCTTCATGTTCCATGACAACGATGAAACTATCAATATCATTGGATAAAGCATTAGAAATGGACATTTTCGACATTTTAAGCGGAAAAACCCACTTAACTAATATCTTATTCTCATGCTGCAGAATTGTTGATCTCACAAATGGGGAGAAAAACCAGTATTTTACACTCAATTTTAACACTGAAAACAAGTAATAAAAATGTTTAATTCGATTGGAAGCCAAAGTGCGTTTGTAACCTTTATTACCGAAACATATGATTTCTCTTTTAATTTAAATATAATTTTTGTTGTAAGCTTATTATGACCTTCAAGTAAAGTACCCTTTTCCGCTCAAGAATCTTAACCAAAATCTAGTAAATACATTTATATCGATATAAAAGTCCTATTTACCAAATTTGAGATGTTTTACATTATATTTTAATATATATTTGACGAAAGTGTAATATGACCTTCAAGTAAAGTACCACTTCCGGTTTTTCAAATTAGACTAAAATCTAGTATGTTATTTAAATCAATATATAAGTTATAAATACTAAATTTGAGAAGTTTTGCTAGTATTTTAATATCATTTTTGATAAAAAAACTATTATGACCTTCAACTAAAGTACCACTTCCGGTGATCAAGCAGTGACCAAAAAGAGAGGCTCGCAACTAGATTTTACAACAATCCTAAATACAAAATTTCAACTTTCTACGGCTAACCGTTTTTGAGTTATGCGAAATACGAACGTACGTACAGACGCCACGACTAGTCAAAATGGATTCTGGGATGGTCAAAATGGATATTTCCGTTGAAATCTGAAAACCGAAAATTTTCGCGAATATAATACTTCTTTTACTTCGTACAAGGAAGTAATAAAGGGGCACATCAAACGTAGTTGTTATCTAACTCTTTATAGAACACATGGTGTACCCCAGCCAAATTCGTCAATTAGAAGTTTCTAATTAGTTTCATTGGAATATACCTACTAGATGGCAGCAAGGTTAGGAAAATATGTTAAGAACACCACCACCACCACCAAAATAGCCGGTAGAGAAAGATTGGCACAATGTTTGTACCAGTGATCCTCAAGAGTTTTTCATCAAACTACGATTGTCTGCATTCTTACACTCACAAAACTAAAACTCGTAACTATTAAATCATTTTGATTTTTAATTATATTAAAAATATCTGATGTGGATACCGCATGACTTCCTTGTACGCATATCGGCGGCTCATAAACTAATCCATAATTTGGTTACTAGTTTTCGAAGATAGCAGTGTTTCATAAAGGAAACACGGCGCCACGCGTACATCTACTGACATTCACACGCACACGCGCGCGACCCATTATAAAAATGTTAAAAACGCTTAGTATGGACCTTGAAACTTGATTATCAATGAAAATCTCGATTTTTTATTTTTAGCACGATTCGTATTCCTCCCTTCTAAAAAGGCAGGAATTAAAATAAAACAAGCAGTTTCAAGTTCAGTACCACTTCAGGCGATTTGAATTTTAACCAAAATCTAGTATATTATTTATATACTTAGGGAAAAGTCTTATCTACCTCAAGTCTTATCTACCAAATTTGAGATGTTTTGCATGATAGATTACTGTATTTTTAATGAAAATTTATTATGACCTGTAAGTAATGTACAACTTTTGGTTTGCCAATTTAAACCAAAATCTAGTATATTATTTACATTCATATATAAGTCAAAAGCATCAAATTTGAAGAGCTTTGCATTTTAATATAATTTTGATGAAAATCTATTATGGCCTTAAAGTAAAATACCACTTCCGGTAATCATTTAGTGACAAAAAAGAAAGTTAAATGTTAAAGCAATCTTAAATACAAAATTTTAGCTTTCTATGGCTAACCATTTTTTCACCACGAAACTAGTCAAAATGGACTCAGGAATGATAAAAATGGATATTTTCGTTGAAATCTGAAAACCGACAATTTTTTTTTAATTTAATACTTGCAGTGATTTCAAGAAGATAAAAAACATGAAGCGAAATAATTCTAAGCCAAGTTCAAAATTGTTTAAAAAAAAATCAGAGTTATAAATAAATAATTTTTTATTACATTGAGGGTTGGGAAGCCCTTCCTTTTTTTAAATTTGAAACGTTTTATTATTTTCAAAAACAAGAAATGAGGAATTTTACTCACCTGCAAAGTTGTGGTACGCCAAATATACCAGTGATCTCTTAAGATAATACCTCTGCAAACGGACATTGGTGGCAGGATATAATGGGCTGCATATCGAGCGAATAACAAAACCCTGTGCCTATTAATTTTTTGTAATGCGATTGGGCCAAATCAGGCCCAATCGGCGGTTTTAGATGCCCTTTTGTTTCTATACGATCCCGATTACTATTGCAGCTAGTATGCACTTGCCCTACTTTAGTTTTTTTCTTCTCTCTGCTCCCCCTTCCTCTCCCCCGATAAAAGTCGACAGTTTTGCAACAGTTTTATAGATAGTATATTTCGAAATAAATAACATCTCCTAACATTAACATTGACTGAATAAAAGTCAAGGCAATCAAAAAGTAGAAACAAATATTTTTTACATAACCTAAAAATAAGATTTCGCTCGACATTTGCCGCCCTTTAAATTCTGCCGCCCAGGATAAGTCCCCTCTTTGACCCCCTTGTTCTGGACCCGGTATCAGGGTGACCATAGAATACCTTAGAGTAGGGCGGGATTATCTCATACATTTTTTTAAATCTTTGTATATATTCTTCCTTTGATGCGCCGAACATTTTTAATCTGCATTGGATATTTTTAAGAGAGTATGTGAGCAGCGATATGTAAAATTATGTGATTGTGTTGTCTTATCTCGGTTTGGAGGGATTGACAGGATTAGTAAAATTCGATAAATTGATTATCGTAGATTAATAGAATTCTGGTTTATTTATATTGTGCGTGTTAATTGTTACCTCTAATCTGTAATCAGAATTAATTTCACAGGGTCAGATTCATCATGTTAAAAAAATAAAAAATATTTATACGATGTTGGTGCTTGTAACACTTAATTTTTTGTTTAGGCACTGCGTACCCACTTTTTTTTTTTTTTTTTTTTACAACTTATGTTATTAATTACTCATAAAAAATCTGCCTGTTCTTTTTCGACTACTAAACTATAAAAAGTGACTAGAAAAAATATTCAAAACTGTGCATTATGTTAAATATACTTATTTTGAAGACGTTATTTGCAAAATTTGACGTTATATGCGAATTTTTTAAAATAGAAATAAAATTGTTTTAATAAAAATGATAAAATAATCGTGTTCGCTTCACATCACAGAACATTCATTTAACATTTACTATTCACGATAAAAATCGTTCCCCGTACTGTATTTCCATATCTAGGTTAGTGAATTTACCATAAAAATTACAGATCTTTCAGCATATTCATTTAAAACGATTAATTATCATACGTTTTTACTATCCGCCTCATCTGTTAAGTTTATGCGTTTATTGTCACTCTGCATTACCTTCAACAATTTTAGGTTATTATTTTAAATATTAATTTTCTAAAAATCTTTAGCTTTCCAACGGTATATTACTTGTTAGTTACTCTTATTTCTAGAAATTAATTTTCAATCTGGAAAAATATTTTTTGTTCTTAAGTCAATTATCATATTCCTACATAGTATATATTCATCCATTTTTACTTCCTTGTAAAGGATGTAAAGTAAATATAATAAAGTATAGTAAATATAGTAAAATATAGGAAGTGAAGGAAGTATTGTAATTGCAAAATTTTTCGGTTTTCTGATTTCAACGAAAATACCCATTTTGACCATCCCTAAATTCATTTGACTAGCTTCGTCAGTGCGTACGCTCGTTCGTTCATACGTTCGTTCTATCAAACGTTCGTCCGTTCGTACCTCACATAACTCAAAAATAGGCCGGCCGTAGTAAGTAAATATTTTGTATTTAGGATTGCTGTAACATCTACCTGTAAACCTACTTTTCAGGGTCACTACATGATCACCGGAAGTGGTATTTTACTTGACGGTCAGAATAGACTTTAATAAAAAATTATATTAAAATATTATACAAAACATCTCAAATTTGGTATAAAAGTCTTATTTATTAATATAATTAACATCCTAGAATTTGGTTAAAATTAGCTAGCTGGAAGTGGTACTTTACCTAAAACTGTTTTTTTTTTACCTTCCATCTTCCTAGAAGGGTGAAATACGAAACGTGTTGAAAATAAAAAATCGAGATTTCCATGGATAAGCATGTTTCAAGGTCCGTCTGAACTGACCTCTTTTAACATTTTATAACGGTGTGTGTGGATGACTATGGATAGACGCTAATAAACGTCAAGGCACCGAGTGTCGTTTTTGAGATAATGCTATCTTCGGAAACTGGTAACCAAATTCAGGATAACTTTTTGAGCTAATGATTTTATTACTACTAACAATGAGAGACGGTTATTTATTTCAAATAAACAAAATTAAAGGTACTTTAGAGTCTATTTGAAAGTTTGGTATTTAAGCCTTGTCAGAATAATTCAATGAGGGTAAGACCTAGCTTGTATTAAAGATTGTTTAATTGCACATTGATATAACTAGTTTCATCAAAATCGTTAAAATCGTTTTCGATAAAATTGAAAAAATCTGTAAAATCGAAGATATAAATTGGCACTTCCGGTGAATCGATTTTGGTGAAAAAGTTGCTTTAATATTCCAGGTATATACCTATCCTAAATACATAATTTCAGAATCGTACGACTTTTCGTTTTTAAGCTAATCTGTTCACATATATTATTCACACTTGGCAGTTTGGACTCAGGAGACCTTAAAACGTGCAATTCCGTTGAAAACTCGGATTTATAATTTTTCATGATCGCAAAATTAAATTATTAATCATTAATAAACATCGATTTAACAAGTACTCAAGGATGAAAAAATAAAAATTGTTTTAATGTTTATTTATTTAAACCTTTCAGATCAAACTTTCTTTTTCCCTGCGGAAGTTTCCTTCGTTCTCATGTGACACTGATGTAATCCGAATGACATTAAAATTACAGGACACAAGTTGTTAATTGTGATCAATGGTTAAGAACTTTATCTGTGTTAATTGATTATGATCTTGGAAATATTTATTTCGTTGGAATATAAAATATAAATAACATCATGCCATTATTTACAAGATGTATTCAGCCGAGATAAGACGACGAAACCAGGACATACAAAAGTTCCTCCCCCAAGAAGAGACGATTAATCACTCATCAAATTCACTTATAAGAAGCCTGCCACTTTGGCGAATCTTCTTCAAAGCTCTCTTAAAGCCATTTATCAAGTTCAGCAGGCTCCCCTGCTCTAGTGAACTACATAGTTAGTCCTGGAACACGCTGTGATATATATACATTAAAATATTGAACAAAACAGAATACAAAAATGGATGTCAGGTTTTGGCGAGTCATTTTGTTTATCAGTCATAGCTTGTAAATCATTTATAACTAGCTGATCAGGCAATGCATCGCTATTGCTAGATTTGAGTGTATGCATAGATTAAGTGAACACAATTCGGAGCTTTATTTCAATTATTGTATTTAGTTAAAATTAGATGTTTACTTAAACATTATTATTTTTATGTTTTAGATCACATAGATTGTAATTATTGTTTCATTCAATTTTAGCTCATTGCTATGCTCTTGGATCATTAATTGCCGATTCCAATCCATTTAATGCCTGTTCCGTAACGTCGGTGCGATACTAATATGAAATATGCAAACTTTTCTATTTTGGAGTTACGCTGCATTTTAACGTATGGTTTTCTATTGCCTTCTTAATTCCAAAAATATCTAACTGAATATGTTACGCCACTAAGGATAAAAAATGCCACTATTTTCATTAAGAAATTAGCTACCTAAAGGTAGACTTCCGCTGGTACTGCCCGCGGTTGCGGCCGTGCAAAGTTTGCGGGCAGTTTACTACTACTTTGACTGAATAGGTAGGGGCATATTTCGCTGGTGCTGCCCGGCAATCTAGATATGACATAATACGATTGGCAAACTCTGCCAGTCGCAACCGCGGGCAGTACCAGCCACAATTTTTCAGATACACTCCTTCGACATTGCACCGACGATATTTCCTAATGGGAGTATGCAACATATAATTAATTGTCCACAAGAAAAACATGGATTATCCAAATTTAATCGAAATACTTGCAATGACCTTTATCAAAGACGCAATTATTGCATGAGTAAAATAGATTTATAGGACTTCTAAATAAGTTATATTGCCTCCTGTTGGAGTCAAAATGATTTGATTGTTAGGATTTCTAGTTATTTGAATGTTTGGCATTGCGATTACAGCTTTTTTTTCTTATCCTCTGTTTATTTCACATACAATATAAACAATAATGATAATAATAAATAACAATAAATAATAATTTTCCACATTTTACGATTACAGCAAAAATTTTCTATATGTTTATTTTACGAAAACCAATTTTTATAAACGGCAAAAAACTTCCACGTTTTTCCCTATTATTTCCTTACCCTCCGATTTTATTCACAACAATTTTTTTCACACAAAATTTCAGTCATTAAGAAGTTTTTGTAGTCATCTTGGTAAGACTGATCAACAGGGGAGGAAAAGGAAGACGTTTTTCCTTCCAAAATAACCATTGAGAAATAAATAAAAATAAACTGTGGCTTATTTTAAATATAAGTACTAGTAGCAATACTCGTGAATAATAGTGATAAATTATCATTCATCAGGTAGGTGAAAAATTAACCTTGGCTCACCTTCTGAGAAATCGATCGTCGAAATTGTCAAATGTAATTATTTGATCGTCAATTGTAGTTAATCCTATTTTTAAACCCAATTTTTTATGAACTTCTATCGTTTTATTATTATTTAATCCTGAGGAAAACTCAAAACTTCTTTATATGGTCCAGTGGTTAAGTAGCTGCATAAATGGAATCCTGATCAAGGTCAAAATAGTCTTAAATTGCTTGAAACTGTATCATTTGTCATTGGGTCATTAGGTAGTTCCTAAGATATCCTTTCATTCCCTTTCTAACCGGTTTAAGACAACGCAATCACATAATTTTACATATCGTCGCTCACATATTCTCTTATAAATATCCAATGCAGATTAAAAATGGTCGGCACATCACCGGTGTCCGTTTGCAGAGGCGTTATCTTAAGAGATCACTGGTATATTTAGTGTACCACAACTTTGCAGATGAGTAAAATTCCTCATTTCTTGTTTTGAAAATAATAAAACGTTTCAAATTTAAAAGAAATGTCCATTTATTTCTATTATTGTTATTAGTATCTCACAAAAGATCCAACATGGGTCGTAGTGAGGAAGGGCTTCCCACTCCTCAATGTAATAAAAAAATATTTATTTATAACTCTAATAGAGTTTTAAATATATTTGAACTTGGCTTAAAATTATTTCGCTGCATCTTTTTATCTCCTTGTACTCACTGCAGCTATTAAATTAAAAAAAAAAATTGTCGGTTTTCAGATTCATTGAGTTCATTTTGACTAATTTCGTAGTGACATCTGTATGTACGTTCGTTCATTCGCATCTCGCATAACTCAAAAATGGTTAGCCATAGAAGGCTAACTATTTTGTATTTAAGATTGCTTAAACATTTAACTTTCTTTTTGGTCACTAAATGATCACCGGAAGTGGTACTTTACTTTAATGTCATAATAGATTTTCATCAAAATTATGTTATAATATAATATAAAACTTCAAATTTAGTATATAAAACTTATATATAATATAAAAATATACTATATTTTAGTTAATATTGACAAACCGGAAATGGTACTTTACATGATAGTCATAATAGATTTTCATTAAAAATTATATTAAAATGTAACGCAAAACTTTTCGAATTTGGGATATTATACTTATATATTAACATAAATAAGATAATAGGTTTTAGTTAAAATTGGCAAACCGGTAGTTGTACTTTACTTGAAGGACGCAATCAAATTTCATCAAAATTTATATTAAAATATAATACAAAACATCAAAAATTTGGTGTATAAAACTTATATATCACCATCAATAATATACTAGATTGTAGCCAAAATTAGCTTTCCGGAATCGGTACTTTACTTCAAGGTTATTATTAACTTTCATCAACAATTATATTATAATATAATGCAAAACTATTCAAATTTGTTGCATTAGAATTATATATTAATGTAAATAATATACTAGATTTTGATTAAAATTGATACATTACCAAAAGTGATACATTACTTATAGGTCATAATAAATTTTCATTTAAAATACAATAATCGAAAATGTAAAACATTTTCGTTTTACATTTTCTCCAAACTCAAATTTGGTAGAAAAGGCTTTTGTCGTAGATAAGTATATAAATAATATACTAGATTATGGTTAAAATTGGATAGCCGGAAGTGGTACTTAATCTGAAAATGCTTGTTTTTTTTTATAAAAATAAAAATTGAGATTTTCATGGCTAAGCAAGTTTCAAGGTCCGCACTAACCGTTTTTAACATTTTTATAATCGGTCGCGAGCGTGTGTTTTTTGTGTGTAATACACGTATAATATAATAATGTGTGATACATGCAATACATCACGTTGAAAACATTATCAAATTAAATATATATGAAGCACTTGAAATAATAAAATACACGTATAATATAATAATGTGTAATACATGCAATACATCACGTTGAAAGCATTATCAAATTAAATATATATGAAGCACTTGAAATAATAAAATACACGTATAATATAATAATGTGTAATACATGCAATACATCACGTTAAAAACATTATCAAATTAAATATATATGAAGCACTTGAAATAATAAAATACACGTATAATATAATAATGTGTAATACATGCAATACATCACGTTGAAAGCATTATCAAATTAAATATATATGAAGCACTTGAAATAATAAAATACACGTATAATATAATAATGTGTAATACATGCAATACATCACGTTAAAAACATTATCAAATTAAATATATATGAAGCACTTGAAATAATAAAATACACGTATAATATAATAATGTGTGATACATGCAATACATCACGTTGAAAACATTATCAAATTAAATATATATGAAGCACTTGAAATAATAAAATACACGTATAATATAATAATGTGTAATACATGCAATACATCACGTTGAAAGCATTATCAAATTAAATATATATGAAGCACTTGAAATAATAAAATACACGTATAATATAATAATGTGTAATACATGCAATACATCACGTTAAAAACATTATCAAATTAAATATATATGAAGCACTTGAAATAATAAAATACACGTATAATATAATAATGTGTAATACATGCAATACATCACGTTGAAAGCATTATCAAATTAAATATATATGAAGCACTTGAAATAATAAAATACACGTATAATATAATAATGTGTAATACATGCAATACATCAAGTTGAAAACATTATCAAATTAAATATATATGAAGCACTTGAAATAATAAAATACACGTATAATATAATAATGTGTAATACATGCAATACATCACGTTGAAAACATTATCAAATTAAATACATATGAAGCACTTGAAATAATAAAATACACGTATAATATAATAATGTGTAATACATGCAATACATCACGTTAAAAACAGTATCAAATTACTTGAAATAATAAAATCCTTCAAATCTAATCCAAATGTTTGCTTAAATGACCAAACAAATTTCTCCAATAGTCCAATTTTAAATTTATTCCCATCAATAACAGAAAAAACAATACTCACCGGAATTATTGGAAATCCCCGACCGCTAAACATTTTCCTATAAAAGGGCCCACCTTTCTTCCATTGCTAGTTCAGTGCAAGAACAAATCAATACAAACTTTTTCTGGTTGTTGTTTGTTTTTCTGTTTATAATCTAATTAAATCTTGATGAGTAAAAACAATATGTATTTGATTTCTTGTCTTATTTAAATTCATAATTCATAAATGTTTTATAATACTAATTTATATTACACTAATTTTAATGTAATAATTAATTTAATTTGTATAATAATACCAAACTGTATTTAGAATTGCTGGTTTTAGAATTTTCGTGTGATCATAGAACTGAAGATGAACGTATAACATTCGAACCTAGTTTTCAATAAAAACAAAATTACAGAAGTGACAAATAATTTATCAAACCCTAATTATATTATAGGTATATGATAATTTTAATAATTACGATAAAATTATTATAGTTATTAATAAATTATAATATAATTATAAATAATTTACAATAATATAACTATATTATAATAATGAGATTATGTCAGTATGTGTATGTATATAAATGATATTATTATTTTTTTTTTATTTCAAAGCCCCGTGGGATGTGAGGCTGACATTTAGGGGATGAAGGTAATGGGCTGATTGGGAGTAGCGCGATGCCTTGAACATGGTTTTAAATGAAATTTCAGGCAGTTTTCAAATATTAACTTTTTTTTTGGTCATAGTTTGCCATTTAAGTATTTATTATCACTTGTATGGGAAAAGCCGTAATTAATGTGGTTTTTATATGAACGATTTTTCTCAAAAAAGTAACCATGAATACGTAATTGTCAAACTTTTACAAAAAATGCGTTCATATTTAGAAACTACATTAATTTTCCTTTAATACCATATATAGGTCATTGCGTTATCCCTCGCTACTTTAATACTTATTTTATTCTGGAGTTATTTCAAACTGTTTCTTGAAATGACGATGATTAATTCCACAATAAAAAATAAAAAAAGGTAAAAAGTAGCACGGAGCAGCGTAATGGCTTTTACATGGTTTTAATGAAAGGTTGAAGTAGTATTAAAATATTAACTTGTTCTTTGCCAAAGTTTGTTGTTTAAGTATCTATTATTACTTTTTTGAGAAAAATCTTATATTGGAATGGTTTTTCAATTGCCAGTTTTTCTCAAAAAAGTAACAATAGATACGTAACTGTCAAAAAACACGTTCATTTTTGAAATGCTACATATGTTCCTGGCAAACTGCTTTTCTATGGCAGGTGGGGGTCCCATAAACCGCATTTACTTGACTTATTTATGTAATGCATACTATATCTGTATCGGTTCTAGATGAGAACTGATCAATCAACCTGTATTATTGATTTTTCTTAACTTAAAAGGCTAGAGACCACAGACCCCCTTGCTATGGTCACTAGGTTGGGATATTATAAATACCATTGGAGATCATTTCCAAGAGTGTCGCGTTTACCAATTCACTTAACTAAACAATAAATGACATGCGGGGTATATATAATCATGGATTTTGACATAAGATCTTACTTTATTTAGCACACGTTATTAATTAAACTGCTGTTTAATAATTCACAACTTGAATATAAAAAAAAAATAATTTAATTATTACAAAATATATTTATGTATG
Source organism: Rhaphigaster nebulosa (assembly GCA_948150685.1). Taxonomy (NCBI): domain Eukaryota; kingdom Metazoa; phylum Arthropoda; class Insecta; order Hemiptera; family Pentatomidae; genus Rhaphigaster; species Rhaphigaster nebulosa. The sequence goes on along the minus strand of OX411309.1, from coordinate 82,539,656 downwards.
AATGTATAAAATATATATCACTGTTGCTACTAACTTAAAACATAGTAATATAGTCAAATATTTCTCCGTTTTTCTTATTAGTGAGGTATATGATACGTAAATAATTATTAAACAAAGTACAACCTTTGTTACTTTTGTAATATTTTATAAAATATCAATAATTATAGAAACAGAGAAAGTTCAAAGATTGCTTTCAAAATTTAAATCAAATGGTCTTCAAAATCCTCGATGGTGAGTACTGATTCTGTCGATATGAAAAAAAAAACTGTTCTATTATCTATCTTCGTGGTTACCAAACATTGCATGGATAGGTAGGATTATAGGACGTTGAAAAATTTATGATACCTCAAGTCTCTACACTTTTATCTATTTGATAAGAAAAATAAGTTATATTACGATTGATATCAACAGTTATTAGTTTTTTTGGTCAAGATCACAATATGTAAGTATTGATACAGTTCTTTTTATTTATTTATCTAAAACATTGAGGCATATCAGACCTTTTTTTAGTCGTTTTTTCCCGAATAAAATAGACAATTACACTGTGTCGAAGGCCGGCGGTGAGGGGCGGGACTGCGTTTTCTATACATTTCATAATTTCATAATCCGTAGAGCACGATTATTGAAGTTTGGAGATGTCTGATATATATATATATATATATATATATATATATATATATATATATATATATATATATATATATATATATATATATTTTTTTTTTCCTCTCGCTTACATTAGAGCACCTCCTGCGGCCCCCTTTGGGTCAAATGAGCTGAAATTCGGTATGTGTTACGTTGAAATCTCGTTATGCTCTAAACTATAGATAAAGTTATTTATTTTATTTTTAAATTGTAATTATTACAAACCACTTAGTGAGTGAGTATGTAATATTAGAAATAATATATATAATTGTAAGTTACGTTATAAATTTACGTAATCCATAAACAGCTGTGCGTTATGCAGGGATCAGAGATCTGGCCAGTTGGGGGTAGACAGGTTACGATAGAGATTAATTTTTATCGTACATGATCCGAGCTAAGAGACTATATTCACATGCGACACCGAGGGTCAAGCTCAAATGTGGCCTAACAAAAGAATTTCCAATCACCAAAGGCCACAAGTAAGGTTGCTCCCTATCTCCTCTGCTGTTCAAAATATATGTTGAAAGTATTAGTAGCCGATGGAATAGAAAGTGTAATGGTATGGGATTAATCTTAAATGAAAAATGCCTGTACAATTTACAATTTGCCGATGACCTGGTCATTTATGCAAATGACGAGGAATGTTCATCTTTTATGATGAGGCAGTTGTCGGAAGCCTATACGACAAGAGGTCTAGAAGTAAGTAAAGAAAAAACTGAGTATTTAGCATTTAACAATAGCGGAAATTCTCTCTGAATGTTGGGGAATGGGATTTGATCCCAACTGAACAATTTAAATATTTAGGCAGGTGACTTTCGAAGAGGAGCAAAAAAGCAAAAGAGATGAATGAAAAAGAAATTGATGAAAAGGCCATCAGAGATAAATAGGTCATAGGGACTTCAAATTCTGTTTTCTGGAATAAGGACGTCAATCTACAAACGAAAAAGAGACTCTACCATTCGTTTATTATAAGTACTATTTTGTATACCTCTGAAACCTGGGCTATTCGAACAGACGCAGCAAGGAAACTTGTATTAATGGAAATGGATTTTTGGAGACGTAGTTGTGGAATCTCTAGATTACAACACGTTCCAAATAATGCCATCAGAGAAAAAGTTAAAGAACCCCTTAACATTCTTCACTCCATTGAGGCAAAAAAGCTGAGTTGGCTTGGGCATGTCACGAGAATGTCGGACGACCGACGGTCAAAAAGGATGCTTAAGCATGTACCATGGGAAAGGAGGAAGTGAAGTCGACTGGAGAAGAGATAGATGGAAGGCATACATGAGGCAATTGCAGCAAGAGAACTCCGAGAGCATGATTCCTACGACAAAAAGAAATAGCGGCAGGCTTTATTAGGCAACGACATGTGACTTTCTGTTGTAATAAATTCGTTTATTATATATATATATATATATATATATATATATATATATATATATATATATATATATATATATATATATATCTTACTAACGATTATAAATTTGGCGCCAGAAAAAGTTAGCATAATTGTACTGTACATGTAGCTATTTGCATAATTTTCTTCGCCAAAAAAAAAAGTTATTGGAAGTGCCGGTGTTGAAAATATAAGGGCATGGCAGATTCAAGATTCAAAATGTATTAGACCTGACTCGAAACAGATATCCGCAAAATAATGCTAAAAATCTGGTGCGGTGCGCGCATCTCACAACTTTCTCTTACCGCCCTATAATAATTATCTTTTTAATATAATTCTAAAGAGTTCATATAAACAATACTTGAAATAAATTCAGCAGCATTCAATTCTTCTCCCACTTAATTATAATAAAATAGTTTTTAAAACAATTTTAGTACAACAATTCTGTACACTGCCTATATATTTTAACTTTGTCAAGTTGCAAATATCACTACTATATATTATTACGGTAGTATAGATCCCTTTTCCGGCTCTCAGGAGCGATGGATTTTGACGGGTGAGGTATCAAAAGAAATAGAATTTCACGGAGAAGTGACGAATCCTGATTTTGTTTCTTAAAATCTTACAGGGGCTTAAATAAAAGTGATGAAAAAACTGGAAGGTTTCACAAATTTGACGACTGAGAGTCAACGGATCGAGACGGGATAGGTTGGGTTTTACAGATTTTTACGCGGGCATCAAAATCATGTATGATCCTTCGGATCATACTGGTCCAGCGTTTTAAAGCTTAAAAATCTACCGTTTTTGAGATAATGCACGATATAGGTCCGCACGGGTCTCATGCCATCTTGCGTACGTGCCGTTGTCATGGCAACTTTATACCTTTTAAAGCCAGTTGAGAGTGTTAACAAAAACGTATTAATAATTGTGAAAACGTTTTGTAAATAAAATATTGGTTTTATGTTTCCATGAATGATAGAATACTACAAACAGAAAGTGGTATAGTAGAGTCTTATTGCTTAAATGTTAAACTGAGGGGGTACTTTCCAGTAGGGCAAGTTAATTCCTTAGTGAGTATTAACTATTACTTGAACATAGTCATTATAAACAATTATAAAGCTTCACCAAATGTGTGTGTTAAATAAACTTTCTTGATAATATTATATTGTTTATCGCTTATACTTCGATTTCATTAAGGATTCATTAAGATATGTAATGCGAGAATTCTCGCTCGGGTATACTAGTCACTACTATATATTATTACGGTAGTATAGATCCCTTTTCCGGCTCTCAGGAGCGATGGATTTTGATGAATGAGGTATCAAAAGAGAGGGAATTTCATAAAGAAGTGACGAATTCCAATTTCGTTTCTTAAATTCTTACTAGGGCTTAAATAAAAGTGGTGAAAAAACTGGGAGGTTTCACAAATTTGACGACTGAGAGTCAGCGGATCGAGACGGGATTGGTTGGGTTTTAAAGATTTTGACGCGGGCATCAAAATCATGTATGATCCTATGGATCATACTGGTCGAGCATTTTAAAGCCTTAAAACCTACCGTTTTCGAGATAATGCACGATATAGGTCCGCACGGGTCTCATGCCATCTTGCGTACGTGCCGTTGTCATGGCAACATTATACCTTTTAAAGCCTGTTAACAAAAACGTATTAATAACTGTGAAAACGTTTTGTAAATAAAATATTGTTTTCATGTTTCCATGAATGATAGAATACTACAAACAGAAAGTGGTTACTGTACGGGTCTTATTGCTTAAATGTTAAACTGAGGGGGTACTTTCCAGTAGGGCAAGTTAATTACTTAGTAAGTATTAACTATTACTTGAACATAGTCATTTTAAACTATTATAAAGCTTCACCAAATGTGTGTGTTAAATAAACTTTCTTGATAATGTTATATTGTTTATCGCTTATACTTCTACTTCATTAAGGATTCATTAAGATATGTAATGCGAGAGTTCTCGCTCGGGTATACTAGTCACTACTATATATTATTACGGTAGTATAGATCCCTTTTTCGGCTCTCAGGAGCGATGGATTTTGACATGTGAGGTATCAAAAGAAATAGAATTTCACGGAGATGTGACGAATTCTAATTTTGTTTCTTAAAATCTTATAAGGGCTTAAATAAAAGTGATGAAAAAACTGGAAGGTTTCAGAACTTTGACGACTGAGAGTCGGCGGATCGAGACGGGATTAGTTGGGCTTTAAAGATTTTGATGCGGGCATCAAGATCACATACGCTCGTGTGGAGCTTATTGGTCCTGTGTTTTTAAGCCCTAAAACCCACCGTTTTCGAGATAATGCACGATATAGCTCAGCACGGGTCCTATGCCATCTTGCGTACGTGCCGTTGTCATGGCAACTATATACATGTAAAAGCAAGCTGAGTTTGTATGCGAAAACTTTTTGATTAGTTTTAAATTATTCTGTTAAAATGTTGTTTTTAGGTTTCCATGAATGATAGAATACTACAAAGAGAAAGTGATATAGCTGAGTCTTATTGCTTAACTTTTAAACTGATTACTTATGAAGTATTAACTATTACATTAACATGGTCATTATAAACTATTATAAAGCTTCACCAAATGTGTGCGTTAAATAAATTTGTTGATAATATTATATTATTAATACGAATAAATATGTTTCCCTATTATCGCTTATATTTCGAATTCATCAAGATATCTAATGCGAGAGTTCTCGCTCGGGTATACTAGTATATTAAAAGTTGCTGGTTTAGTTTCTATGGAAACATTTTCTTTCCATGAAATAATGTGAAAGTAGAAATTATTAAGTTAATTTTCGCTTTTGTATTCTTAAATTACTTTATTACAGAGCGTATTGTTTGCAACAGATTGGCGGATTAGTGGGAGGAGGTTCGGTCGCATTTATATCCATCTATTTTATGCTCCTCATAAAATACACTGTATCTTTGCTAATACTTGTCCGATTTTGATGATTTTTTTTTTTTTTTTTTAGATACTTTAATATCCTTTCGTATAATTATGTACATAATTTACTATAAATTGCATATTTTTTAAGTCATGCGAAAATAAAATATTCTTTTCTTCTTCTTATATTCTTTTTAATCTTCAATATTCTTTTTTTCCTGCATTTTCTCGCTGATTTACTACATAAATGAAAAGTTAAAGGTCTTTATGAAGAATAATTTAGACAAGTTTAATCAAAATCGTTAGAGCCGTGTTCGAGAAAATTGTAAACAATTGTAATATCCATGATATAATAGCTAATTCCGGTTAGTCCGATGCGTTGTATCTTTGCTAATACTGGTCCGATTTTGATAATTCTTTTATTAATTTTTAGATGATTTAATTACCTTTCATAAAAGTCTATAGATAAATTACCGGAAAATGCATACTTTTTAAGCTATGTGCAAATAAAATATTCCTTTCATGATAACTTTTTTTCCTGCAATTCCACGGTGATTTACGTCATAAATGAAAAGTTAAAGACCTTTATGAAGAATAATTTAGGCAAGTTTCATCAAAATCGTTAGAGCCGTTTTCGAGAAAATTGTAAAAAAGTGTAATATCCATAATATAATAGCTCTTTCCGGTTAGTCTGATGCGCTGTATCTTTGCTAATACTGGTCCGATTTTGATGATTCTTTTATTGTTTTTTAGATAATTTAATTATTTTTCATACAAGTCTATAGATTATTTACCATAAATTGCGCGCTTTTGAAGTTATGCGTAAATAAAATATTCTTTTCATCATAACTTTTTTCCCTGCAATTCCTCGGCGATGTACCATATAAATGAAAAGTTAAAGATCTTTATGAAGAATAATTTAGGCAAGTTTCATCAAAATCGTTAGAGCCATTTTCGAGAAAATTGTAAAAATGTGTAAAATCGATTATATAAAATGGCACTTCCGGTTAGTCGATTTTGACAAAAATGTTGCTGTAACATCACATGCATGTGCTAACCATAAATATGTAATTTCAGTATCGTACAGCTTTCCGTTTTTGAGCTAGACTGATCACAGACACACAGACCATTTTGCGAGACTTGGTCATTTGGACTCAGGGGACCTTAAAGCATGTATTTCCGTTGAAAACTCGAATTCGAAAATTTTCACGATCGCAATAGTTCCCCTTACTATATACTTCGTATATATACTTCGTATATAGGTAAGGGAAAGTAAAAATAAGAAGTAATTTTTGTACTTATTTTATTACCACTGGAGCAGTTCTCTGGCAATGGAGAATGGTAGGACTTTCTAAAATGTGATTATGAAGAGGAAGGAAATTTGGAAAAAATAGTGTATTGTTTAGCATATATTTGTATTTAATGTATGAGAAACTGGAGTTGGTGCGTAGTTTGGCCAACACGTCCATGCATGCCACAACAGGTTGGCACAACATTAAGCCCCGTCCCCAAATATCAAGCGAGTTTGATATCGGCCAACCTGCTTGTACAACTTGCGATTTGGTCGCCAAACCTGCCAACTAAAACACCAACACAACCAAGTTGTACCGTGTATGGGACCCTGACATCTTCAGATTAAAATGAACAAGCAAAAAAAATCCTGGTAGTTTGAAAAGATATAAACTAACAAACCATTTTTTTTTTTTATTTTTTTTTTATTTATTTTTTTTTTTATTTATTTATTTTTTTTTTTTAAAGACCAACTAGTGATTGATATGACCAAATAGTGATTTTGCATGCTTTCAGGAAGTGGGTCTATCTTATCTTTCTAGCTGTCTTTACTGCATCTGTTCAAGGAGGCAGAGTCAAAGCAAAATACATCATGGATATACTTAAAGAATATAACGTTCCAGCGGAAGATATTCCCCATTGTAAGTTAACTTTCAATGTTTTCTTATCTACATAACCATTCATTTTTTTAAAAATAATCAAAAATTGTAGGCCGCTGTATATATATATATATATATATATATATATATATATATATATATATATATATATATATATATATATATATATATATATATATATATATAGGAGACATAAAGGACATTACACTAAAAAGTATTTATGATAAACTAAAAATGGCACATAAAATCAAAAGAATATAGTACACACACACACACACACACAGATATATATCATATATTATACGTTATATATAAATTTATGAGAAACTGAAGTTGGTGCGTAGGTTGGACAATACATCCATACACGCCACAACAGGTTGGCACAACATTAAGTACCGTCCCCAAATATCATGTGAGTTTGATATCGGCCTAAACACACACACACACACACACACACACACACACACACACACACACACACACACACACACACACACACACACACACACACACACACACACACATATATATATATATATATATAGTATAATAATTTATCTATTAATAGGAATTACGTATATTAAGTATGTTGGACTAAATAAATAAAACTGGAGTACCTATCTGTCTTTATTATCTTACTATTATTATAGATATATTCATTTGATTTGGATTTTCTGTAGCAAGCTACAAAAAAAAAAATAATAATAATTAATTATAATACAAAAAACATTTTATATATATATATATATATATATATATATATATATATATATATATATGCATACATATATATTAATTATTATAGCCGGTTTTTAATGTTTTTAGATATATGTATAGCATTCTATTCAAGTGGATTTGACAGTGAGAAACGATATACGAACCCAGAAGGCCATCAATCCTTCGGACTGTTTCAGGTAAATTGTTGGTAAATGGTGACAAGGTAAATTGTCATTATACATACTAAAATATGTACTAGGGCAGTAGCCTACGCAGAGGGGGGATCAGAGAGATACGTTTCCCTCTCCCTCCCAAATGTACGGGCAAATATAATTTTCATACCTACCAACATAAGATTTATATTATGAATAATATTCTCGGTAGTTTAAAAGTAGTTATTGATCCAATTTTCATGTTTATTCTTAAAAGATACGCCAAATTTGGTGATTATAGACATTAAAGTGATTACTTGAATTTTTCTTATTAAATCCTCCCTCATAAAAAAAATTTAAACACCCTTCTGAAAAAAAAGTCTGCGTATGCCCCTATTCTAGGTGTTTCCAAAACATCGTACAAGATCTATATTGTTTTACTAATTTGGGTGAAAGTGGTCATAATGTTTTATTTTGACTAATAATGGACTCATAACTATTGACTGCTTAGTTATTCAGATAACGTTGTAGTTCACAGAATCTATGCTTTTACGAGGTTTTCAAGGCCCGATTGGCACTCCTTAAAATCTGCAATCTTTCGGAATTTAGGGGTGGAAGTAAGTGAGGAACAACTGAAGTTTTCTTTGAAATCACATTCAACCTCCAAACTTTTTCCAGTACCTCATCAGCGCACGTAATCCTTGAAAATTCAATGGAATGGTAAATATTTTACGACGGATCTTATAGGAAATCATATTCTGAGGTGATGTTACATCAGTTCAAACAGGATTATTTCGGTTAATAATTAGCTTATTAATTTTCTGAATCAGCTAAAACATTTGCCATGGAGGTATTTTTGATAAAAGACCTTCTTTTTCGCAAAAAAATCATATTTATTGAGGGTTTTTGAGATTAGCGTCTTTCTGAAGCCTCGGGTCGGTATTTTTACTAACTTTAATATTAGATTTCGAATAAAAATCCGTCATAAAATACACACCATTCCGTTGAAAATTCCAGAATTGTGTGCGCTAGAGAGACACTGGAGAAAGTTAGGGCGTTAAATATGAGCTCGTAAGAAACTTCAGGAGACACAATTGTGCCACACCATGTTTCACTCTTAAATTCCAAAAAATTAGTATTTTAAGGGAGGTATCGATTGTGTCTTGAAAACCCTGTATATATGAAATGATGCTTTCAACAGAAAAAGTTTAATATGTAGAATTTATAAATTAAATTTCTTTTAAGAACAGATTTATCATGAATGCAGAAATTAATTAGTTTCAAATTTCTATTAAGAAGGCATTGGATCCACATCTACAAAGGTAGATCATAAAAAATTAATCAATTTAACAAGTTAGTTTCTTCGATAACTGATATTCTTCCTCTTGAGAGTGATCTTGGTCTTGTTCGAGAGGAACCTGCTTCCAAAATGCTCCACAAGGCCGAAGTAGCACAGTCCTGCCTCTGCTATCCTCCTATTGAGGTGATGATCCTGCTATTGTCCATCTCCTCCGACTCTCATATACTTGGTCTTAGCTTCATTAATGTGCAACCCAAGGTTCTTTGCTGCATCTTCTATGGCCAAGAACGCTTCTCTTAATACACGTTCCGATCTGGCGGCAATATCAAAGTCGTCAGCGTACCCCAGAAGCTGAACTGTTCTGTTAAGGAGGGTTGCGTTGAGTTGGATTCCGGACATACGTACTGCTTTCTCTGCAGCGAAGTTGAAAAGAAGACAGGCAAGAGCACCCCCTGTCTTACACCGCAGTTAGTATGAAAATCCTCCGAGAGATCACTCCCCACTCGAGACATTTTCACGAGACGTATCAGTTTAGTTGGGACGTTCATTTCCAACAGGGTCTGATAGAGCTCCGGCCGAGTTTCACTATCGTAGGCGGCTTTAAAATCAACGAAGAGGTGGTGGGTAACTGTTCTATACTCTTTGCATTTCTCCAGCATCGTCTAAATCACGCTTGATATTTGCCTATCTCCCTCTCGGCATGAGGAACTAGTCTCTCGAATAGGATGTTAGAGAGAATTTTATAAGCACATGAGAGGAGCACTATGCCTCGATAATTATCGCAGTCCAAATGGTCCCACTTTTTGTGCAGTGGTTAGATAATTTCCCTTTTCCATTCCTCAGGCATCTTCTCTTCCTCCCATATCTTCAAAATGAGGTTATGGAGTTTCCTTCTCAGTTGCATTCCTCCATAGCGTATCAGCTCTGCTTGGATTCAATCCAAAGCCGGAGCCTTGTTTTCCAGCTTCACCATGGCCGCTTCTATGTCTTTATCATCCGGTGGCTCGGCATCGTTAGAGAAGTCGTCCTCTTCTCTGACTATTTCTCCTTCAAAGCTCTCTCTTTGAAGCGCACTGCTGAAGTTCCTTGCCCATCTCTTCAGAATTTCCTCTCTATCCGTCAACAGGCTCCCTTCCTCATTCCTGCACATAAGTACTTTTGGTTTGAAGGCATTGCGATCCTCATTTACCTTCTGAAAGAAGAGGCGAGTGTCACGAGATGTCCTGCAGTTTTCTATATCCTTCATCCTGCAGTTCTTTCATGCTCTCTTCTTTCTTCTGTGCAGTCTCTTTTCCTCTCTTCTTTTATTTCGGTACGTCTCCTGTGTTAGACGTGTATGGCGCTGGATGACCTTCTTATACCTCGATAAATTCGTCATCAAACCAGGGAGACCTGCTTCTTTTCTGCAATCCAAGGACTTCCTCTGCAGCAGTTTCCAACGCTCTTGAAATTCCCGACCACTGGTCATCCACTGTGTCATGGGTCATCACACTTCAGGATCCTACAGTTGATGAACATTGGATTTCTTCACACCTTCTCCAGTGTCCGAGTTCCGTTTCGTGGTAATCCGGGCACGTATACGGGCAATACTGATGTATTGATCCGGATCCACGTTTTCTCCTCTATATGTTCTTACTCTAATTAAGTTGGAACTGTGACGAGAGCTGATTAAAATGTGGTCGATCTGGTTGATACACTCTCCATTGGGTGATCTCCAGGTACCTTTGTGTAATTTTTTTCCTGGTAACATGGTACTTTCGACCATTGTGGAAAAGTCTATCACTCTTCGGCCATTGGCGTTTGTGTTCTGATGAAGACTGAAGGTTCCAGTTGTGGTAATGGTTCTATTATACAGACTTTCGAAATTCTGGACGCGATAAATTCTTAATAACATCATTTAATGAAGCCTTATAAAGGTCTAATCAACTCAATATTAAACTTTCCTAAAACGATCAGAATATAAAAAATCATTAGGCTTTTTTTTGGACATTGTTTGAAATATACCTATAATAACGGACTATTCTTAGAGAAAAAAATTACTCATTCAAATTTTATTTTCAGGTAAACCTTACTGAGGCTTGTTTAGGGAGCACTGAAGGAGGAATTTGCAATCGAAAATGTGAATGTAAGGCTTATAATTTTATAAAACAAATGTAGCAATATATTAATCCATAGTTATAAATTTTGATGAGTTAAAGATATGATTTTAAAAGATTGCTGTTTAAGAGAGTCCATTCCCTGAATTTCGTGCTATTTAGTCATCAAACATTTTCGGAAATCGAAGTCACGAAATATTGAGCATGAGTATTGTTTAAAAAACGTCGGCGATGAATGTGGTTCAATGTGGGGGCCAGTATATCAGAGAGTTAAAAAAATGGTATGGTAATTTTTGTGTCCCATCTAAAATTCAAATTATGCCTTTTGCCAATTTGAAAGAAAGCTTTAAAAAATGGTATGCATTCTTTTAAGTTTTCTGCGAAAAAAACTGGTATCATTGATTTGACAAATCACGGTGTCAGCTTTGTGACAAATCTGGAGATTGTCAAAACTACCATTATTTATTTTATAACTAGATACCCATAAATGGGACCTGATAGTGAATAATAAATGTTAGCCTCAAGGCGATAACAATAGAAAAAAAAATCATCCTCATTCAGATGGTTGATCATTTTTAAAAAGCTCTGTTGAAATAGCATCGAAATTGGAGAAAGACCCAACTACCGGTTACTTTGAGTTCAAAAATAATATCCGAAATCTAACATTGCGAGACCTTGCTGAATACAAACCTTGCGGACTGTACTTGTACAATGATTATTATGGTATTGACTGTACATGAATATTTATTACATCTTTTATACCTGTTACACATAAGCTTATCGATAATTGAGGGAGTTATAGATATGGTATACAGCCTCCATATTGGTCATCTTCGAAGATAGGTTGAGCTGGTTTCTTGTGATAGAGGATTTTCTACCTTAAATCGCATGAGGCGGTTAGTGAGTGATTGGCCTTAGCAGTTGGCAGGTTATCCGTTTTTCATTTTTAGTTTTAATGACAATGTTCAAAACATATGAAAACATATAATGTTTAATTTATTTTGAGATATACGTATTTTCAGAACTTGGTCTCCTAAACTGAAAAACTGGAAGAAATATCTGATGTGGACAACACATGACTTCCTTGTACGCCTATTTAACTATAAATCGGTGACTTAAAAAGTGATCCTGAATTTGGTTACTAGTTTCCAAAGATTGCAGTATCTTAAAAACGACAACACAAACACACACACACACACACACACACACACACACACACACACACACACACACACATACATTTGTTTCAGTAGGTAACTAGTTTCCAAGAGATTTATTCGTGTTTCGTAACAACATTAGAACTATCACTAGATAAAGCATTGGCAATCTACAGTTTCGACATTAAGCGGAAGAACCCAGTAAACTTATATCTTATTCTCCTGCTGCAGACTTGTTCATCTCACAGATGGAGAGGAAAACCAGTATTTTACTCATAATTTTAACACTTGAAACAAGTAATAAAAATGGTTAATTGAAGTTTAATCGATGAAGGATAAATATTTCTTTTTTAAATTGTTATCAAATGTATTAATTATAAAATGAATAAACGCGATCTTCAAAATATCTGATGTGGACACCCCATGACTTCCTTATACGTCTATTAAACTATAATTCGGTGGCTCAAAAAGTGATCCTTGGTTAGTAGTTTCCGAAGATTGCACTAAAAACGACACTCGGCATCGCGACATCCATCTATTGACACACAAGCTCTTGTTTATGGAGGTCTCATTCCGTGTCAATGTCGTTTTCTTATAGTAGGTAACAAGTTCCTAAGAGATTTCTTCGTGTTCCGTGACAACATTAGAACTATCAATATCACTAGATAAAGTATTGGAAATCGACGGTTTCGACATTTTAAGCAGAAGAACATACTTAGCTTATATCTTATGCTCCTGCTGAAGACTTGTTCAACTCACAAAAGGGGAGGAAAGCTTAACATTTAAAAAATTTTTACATTCAATTTCACTTCCGGTGATCATGCAGTGACCAAAAAGGGAGGTTCGCAACTAGAGTTTACATTAATCCTAAATACAAAACTTTAACTTTCTACGGCTAACCGTTTTTGAGTTATGCGAGATACGAACATACGTACGTACAGACGTCACGACGAAACTAGTCAAAATGGATTCAGAGATGGCCAAAATGGTTATTTCCGTTGAAATCTGAAAACCGAAAACTTTCGCGATTACAGTACTTCCTTTACTTTGTACAAGGAAGTAAAAAATGGCGTTTGTAACCTTTATTGCCGAACCACATGATTTCTGTATTTAATTTTAATATAATTTTTTATGTGTTTATTATGACCTTCAAGTAAAGTACCACTTCCTGTCTGCCAATGTTATCCAAAATGTATTATGTTATTTATATTAATATGTAAGTCTTATATACCTAATTTGAGAAGTTTTTCATTATATTTTTTATGAAAATCAATAATGATCTTCAAGTAAAGTACACTTCCGGTAATCATGTAGCATCAAAAAAGAGAACGTGCTGACTTTTTTTTTCACTCAAACTATAAAGCTTTTTCAGAATAATGCTAATTATGATATTTGTGTAAATATGCTAATTTTAATATTTACAAACATAATTAATTATCATATTTTAGTTCTTGCTACAGAGTATATGGATCCACAAATAGATTGTGCTATTAAGATTGTTAGAAAATTTTGTTTTTGGAAATGGCACGTATGGACTCAGTTTTGCCGTAATCCAGGTGAGCATGACTATCTTTATGACTAGCGAAGTGGAAATGAAATCATGATCTGATGGTATTTCGAATATTCTGATCGAAATGGATAGTACTGGATAATATTGTTATACATACAAAATAAGAAATATTATAATTAATGTAAAGAAATATAAATTATTTTCCTACATGTGATTTGAGTTTTTTAAATAATCATAAAAATATCCATAAATGTACATTGTATATTTTAATTAATAATAGATTCAGTATATACTTTTTTATTTGTATTTATGCACAATGGAGTTCATAGAATTAATTATATAATGGTAATTAGTAATGAAGCAAGTAGTGAACGTACAGAAAAGTGAAACAAAACATAACCAAAAATTGGTCTGTCACTTTCGAGATTCCTCAACTATACAATTGAACATCAACGATTCATTTTAATTTTTTTTTTTTAATCTGTTTACTGAAAAAATAATACTAATGAATTATGATTAAAACATTTTATATTTTAAATATCTCTAAATTATTAATGTTTTAAAATTTGCCGTTATTTACGTACTTTTAATTTTTGTCTAAGATTCTTATTGAGTATTCTTATTCTGATGGAAAAAAATTCAAATGTTTTGTGGCAATAAAAGCAAACTTAAAATTGGTAGATCAAACATGCTTTCGGTATTTAAAAGCAAGCACCAAAAGAATGATTGGCGCTATTTTTCAATATTGATTTAAAAGTTGTTTACGTTGGATCTGACCCTGATAAATGATTTCAATAGAGAATAAACCAAAAATTGTGATGTAGACACCGCATGATTTCCTTGCCTGTTAAATTATAAATCGGTGGAACAAAAAGTGATCTTGAATTTCGTTGCTAGTTTTCGAAGATAGCAGTATCTCTAAAACGACACTATACAATGTTAGAAAAATTTAAATACAAAATTTTACCTCTCTTCGGCTATCCGTTTTTGAGTTATGCCAGATACGAACGAACGTACGAGTTTAAATACGAACGTACGTACAGACGTCACGAGGAAACTATTAAAAATGGATTCAGAGATGGTAAAAATGCATATTTCCGTTAAAATCTGAAAACTGAAAATTTTTGCGATTACAATACTTCCTTTACTGCGTACAAGGAAGTGAAAAGAAGATAGATTTGGAATTTATGGTAGAAGTTGAACGAAACAATTGATTTTATTGCTCAAAACTGAGCTTACTGCTGATATCCAAAAAAATCGTGATTTCAATCGCTAGTTATGACGAGATAGTTGTTTTCCTAACTGCGAAATTAACTATTTTTTATTTTTAATTAAATTATTTTATTTTATTTTAATGATGGATATTTTAATATTATACAATATCCATTTAATATTATCAATTTATATTACATACTAGTTTTCCTCATTTCACCCCCTGAGGGGAGCATTTGGATAAATTTAATGCAGGCTTTAAAATTTAATTATCGCAGGCTGAATTTTTATGGATATAAATGGATGATCATGACCTTACACATGATATGATATCAAACATCAAAAGTTGGGAATACTTTAAACTATGTTTTATCCTACAAAAACTCTGCATATCTCTCAATTTCACCTTGAAAACTCTGAAAAAAAAAATCAAACTTATTCTTTGGACGAAACTAAATTTCGGGATCGCTGGGCGATTTCATTGGCCCACAAAAAGTGGGTCAAATTGACGTACGAAAATACCGGGTTTTGCATTATCTCAGCGCCATAATGAGATAGGATGCTAAGTGTGGTTCCAATCGATTATACTTCCAAAAATACATAGAAAATTGCACCCCATATGTCCTGGATCAACCCACCTACTTTGGATTTTATATAAATTTGACGTAGAAAGTAGATTTTGAGGATTTGGGTAGATTGAGACTACAACTAGTCCTGTAAACCCACACCAAGTGGTAAAATGTTCACAAAAGAACTGTAGGTGGGCACCCCTGATATTTTTCGAATACTCATTCATTGAAAAAATACACACATAAATAAATTTATCTTCTTTCATAAAATAAAAACTATCGAATATATTAATATATATTAAACACCGACCTTTTTTTTAAGTTTAAAACAGTATTATTCTTAAAACTAGATAATTTATCAATCCCTAATTAGATTGATCCTTCTATACCATCATCCGGATATCTACTGATTATACCTAGGTTCTTATTATAGGAACAATTATAATTCATTTGAAATAATGGCTGGTATTTGATGTCAGTAGGAAAGTCTTTGAAAAAAGGTTATGGATCAGAAGATACAAAAATTGTGGAGTCTGTAATGAGCATCTTCACAAGTTGTCATATTCTTGACCGTTAATGTTGGATTCGCTACTGCTGAAATGACGAATGCCAGGTTCCGATTGTATACAGAAGTATTGGATCAAATTTCGTGTTGGTAAACCTTGGTCGATTGAATAAATGGCATTTTATCTTTGAACAAGCCTGCCGAGCCGGCTCCTTTTTCCAAAATAAACAATTGTACTGAAGCCGTAATTGCGCTCGATTGCATCTAAAATTTTAATGGAGTCTCTTAAAGATATTTAGATTAGGAAAATGGTTAAGCCGTGCTGGGATTCGATGGATATTTTTCTGAAATATTCGAAAATCATTTTTCCTTGCTTATTTTGCAAAAATAATGCTGTAAACTCCAAGTCTTTCTAATAACGCAAATAATTATAAGAGTTAATATTGTTTTATTTTATTCCATATTTGAGGTAAATATGAAAAAAAAAAAATTCAATTTTTTATCATAGAAACTAAAGGCTCACGTGTGTTACACTGAAATGTGTTTTACGGGCCTTTTTCAGTGGTTTTCGGCCATTAGCTAATAGCTAAGCTTAAGCGTGAATTGAACAATTTTCGATTGACTACAATATGTAGTTCATTATCCCCAGTAGCCCTAACGTATCTTTTTGCAATAATTATAGCAAGAATTTATTCTTAAACCATTCAATGGCCGAAAACCACTGAAAAAGGTTCGTAAAACACATTTCCTCTTTGGGTATTTTTACGATTACCACCCAATGTGCGGTGCAGCTCAATTTCACACATTCTCTCCAATCAATTATATTAAAACTAAAAGGGAAAACAAATATGGATTATAAATAATCGTGTAAATAAATACAACGTGAATGAACAAGATTTCAACAGGTCAGACACGTTACACTTCCTCTATTTTTCCGATGATTGAACAACTTTGTAAATACAAATTGAAAACATTATTATTTAAAATTCCGCAGAGATCAGAGTGGTCGGAAGGCTCTTATGATACTTCGAAGCTATCGAAAAAAGTAATATCAGACCGAAACAAACCGGATCATTTTTCTAAATATTATCGAAATTTCTATTTTTATATTTTCCTCGATATCATAATTTGCAATAATACTTCAGCAAATGCCAAAAACTAGAACTACATAAAAAATAAACCAGCTCATAAAAATTGCATCGATAGTCTTCATTACAGTATCACTCAATAATTTTGTCAGAAATTATATAAATTGAGCTCCACAAAATATTTAAGAACTTATGAAAACATTGAAAAAATGTATTTTCTTCAAGATTCGTGATTTACTTGGATTTTTCGCCAAGAAAAAACAAACTTAATTGAGGTCTACTACTCGGTCCGCCATTCTGTAACCTGTTGGCTCCAAGAATCTTGAATTTGATTGATAATAATGGCACTTATATTTTATGGGTTTTTGCCGTCTTTGCGCCGTAGCCCGATAAATATTTAATGGATAAGACTCACCGGTGACGATAAGTAGTAGATATTAATGAATAAATGCATCTTTAAAATTTTACAGAAAACATATCTAAAAGTGTTTTCCAATCAGTTAATATTTTGGTAGTGCAGTTTACGAGACATGTCACAAAGCCGATCTTCGAAATAATGATATTGTTTCTTGATTGTACTCTAACCAGTTTAAATGGAGGAGAAGTAAGGGAAGCTTGGCCATTCTCCCGAATTCCCTCTTCTTTCAAACAGCTCCCCATGCCAATAGGGCAAGAAGATGAGGAACTTTTTACTCTAATTCCTGCTCCGATGGGCCAGAGCCCGGAGGAAGCTGATGGAGTTTGGGAGCTTTAATTACCACTGAGGCTGCGGCTCGTGTATTATTCATAGGGAAGCTCCTTCCATAATCAGCCTTCTTCCTCTACCTACTGTAAACCTCTCCTCTCTGCGTCTCCTATCTAAACTAATTTTCGAGAAATAACCAATTTTTTTTTTTTTACACTTTTGAGGGATCGAACTGCGATATCCATTATTTATTCCCTCGAAGTAAACAGTATTTTTAACATCATATATATTCATACATTTTTGGAATTGGAGCTTTTGCGTCTAAAATATTATTGAACCACAAAAGCGTGTTGCTGAACTCTATTAAAACAAGTAGCGACAAATTGGGACTTTTCATCATCCTCTTTGTCTCGGTCTATTGTCTGGGTTTAGAAAAAATTAGTCTGGGTATCTAACTACGATTCTACTTTTTTTACTTTTCTATTGATTGCTTTAGTATCTGGCGGACATTTAAAGCCCCTCGACGCTAAACATACATTTTTTATAACAAGTTGTGTTGGCCATCTTTGCAATTGACAACCATACCTGACAGCAGATGGTTAATCATTGCAATCTGGATTTTAGAGACTTTAGATCTTATGGGATCTTAGCGATTCTTTAGCATTAATGCGTTCTATGGGTTTTACAACTACCTTGATTCACCCTGTCCACTAATCATGTTACTCTAAGCCTTGAACTCACAAATTATTAATTTATAAAACGGGTAAAAATTATCAATTTATAAATAAAATATTAATACTATAGGCAATATTCAGGTCAAAGCATTACAATACCGAAATGTCAACTGTAATTATCAAAATACGCTCATGAAAATTAAGTAAGATTGAGCTACTCCTCGGATATTGTTTATTATTGATTGGCTCTACGTACACAACGTCATTCCATAATAAATCCAGCCGCTCTGCTAGAGAAGAATAGACGGTTATACAACGCGAGGTAACAAGATCAAGATAAGTTGGATCAGGGTGATATATCTCTCCCCTCTCTCGAAATGTGCAAAAAAATATAATTTTCATACCCACCGACATAAGATTTTGAGTAATATTTTTGATAATTTTTACGATAGATTTTGATCCAACTATCATGCTTATCATTAAAACTTATGCCAACTTTGGCGATTATAGACATTTGTATGATTGTGTGCCTTCTTATTGTATTAAATTCCCTTCCCCTCAAAAAAAATTATATTTCCATAAAAAATTATCTCTCAAGTAGCCGCAAATAACTAATTAGCCGACGCACCAGATCTGAAAAACATAAGGTAGCATAAATCCTGGCCAGAGATATCACATCTCACATCAGCAGCTTTAAAAGGATTGGCTAAGTAGATTAAATAGACATATTACATTAGCACATTACTCTAAAACAGTTCAGCATATACCTACAGACGTAAAAGGGACGAGGTAGCATTTAAAATATCGTTAACTGAATTGTATGGCACTATGTTTACTGACAATGTGTAAAGAATTTTTTTTTTGTCGTTTTTTGTCTCATTAATTAAAATAAGAAAATAGAATATATTAGTTCCCTACTGAAAATACTACTATAAGCAAACTTTTATTTTTTAATATTTAAAATGGCCTATAACATGGCTGTAATATCACGTCAAGTAAAAAACAAAACAATAAACACTATATTGTTTTGGGATAGTTTCGGTATATAAATGAATAATTTGTTTAAAATGAAAATGTGACGAATGAAATAGGTAGTGATAATAACGAAATAATGTATGAGAGGATTATGTCGCGATGTCGAAAACGAAAGCACATCGAAAATCGACCAGTGTGGAAATAGCTTAACTAAGTTGGAAAGTGTGAAAGGGAAAGTGTGTAATATTAAACCCATAAACAATCAAATTTTCACGATGGAAAATACTACATTCCTGTGTAGCCTGAGGTTCATATAAATAAATCTGTATTAATTTCTTATTCAATTTCTGGATTTGAATTTTCCGAATTTGGCAAGACTTTAATATCATTAGCCCCACTAGGCGTTGAAGTCGGCTAATACATACAATTGCTTGCCCCTGATAAATAGGTGTATATAATAATTTTAAATTGATATAGGCATAAAATTTCAAATTATACAATAAGAATAATTAGTTTAACTACAAAAATAAAATAAGGTATAAATCTAGACTACGAATACACCAACTCTGACATCATTCCCCAACTTACAGTTATAATCTAGTTTTCTAGCAATCACTGCCTTAACGTTAAATATAAAATTAAGATTGTCAAAACCACTAAAATATTAGATTTTCTATTTTCGGACCAATTGCTCCCCTCCTCCTCCCTCTCAATAGCAATCTGAATACAACTAAGACTTTTTAAAGCTAGATTGATCATTATGAAATTGTATATTGTCTTTCATCCCAACGGCACCCAAAGTTATATTAGCACAAATCATGTTTTGGTATTGAATAAAGGTCGTATTTGAATTTTTGATGTCGAGCCCATCTAGTCTGGGAAAGTGTAATGTTAGTAAAATCAACAGTTTTGCCAGAACCTCAGTTTTCTGACTGGTTAGAATTTTTCCTCTTTAAACGTGAAGACATTTCCAACGAGAGCAATAAATACCCCAAACATGAATAATTTTTTATCCCAATGACGAATCGATTGTCTTCAGTAATATACCAATAATTAGCGCATGGGATGTGTATATGCCATTTCGAACTGAATATTGCATTCATGTTAATTGTGTTGTTGTGTCAATGATGGTCACCAATTTACCTTCGATGTAATATTCAATGCATTGATTGCATAATATCAATTGTCATTAAGCTAATGTCACTTTGTTAAAGATTTCATCTAGATTTAGACTTTAATTATATAAAATAAGATTGGTTTTAATTGACTATTCATCACAGCTATTAGATTGAAGATATCTGTATAACTTTTTTTTCTTAGTAACTTATTATCTGAAATTATTGTTTTGAAACCTGTTTTTTAATTTTTTTAAATTATATATATTTGTTTGTCCCTGATTCTTATTTTAATACTAACCAGTTATCAATTTTGACATTTATTAAAGTATTTATAAGAGAATCAATAATATTATTATTATAAATAATAATACTTAGTTTCTGAGAAACTTCACATAATAAAATAAATTTTGACATTTATTAAAGTATTTATAAGAGAATCAATAATATTATTATTATAAATAATAATACATAGTTTATGAGAAACTTCACAAAATAAAATAAACGCATAAAATGCATTAAATGTGTAGCTCTTAAAAATTTCCAAATGAATAAAAAAGTTATATAAATTTTAAATCTTCAATAAAAAAGTGTAGAGTATCTATATATTTCTTAAATGATCCTAGTACATACTTTTGATTCCCCTAAATCTCTAAGCATGACATATAATGTTATTTTTAGAATTTTTTTTCTAAAAGATTACCAACGTTACAGAAGAAAAAAAAATACCTTTATATTTCTAGAAGTCTTTTTAACATTCATATAACGATATATTCGGCTCTTCATTTTCACTTATAATACAAGAGAATCATGCAATTTTTCTGAAGGAGTAATTAATATAGATTTCTAAGTATAGTCTAAAGAGAAACTGTCAATTTAAAATTAAATTAAATAACAGATCTTACAATCAAAAACAAATCTTTCATTTAGCATGGAAGATGGTGAGTGCGAACATGGCCACCTAGCAATGAACTTCAACTTACATAATTATTTATGAATATGAAAATAAATCATGTGATTTATTTTGGAACCCACGCCACGAAATAGAGTTTTCTTGAGCAGCATACCAATATGTAATTTATGAAAACAGGAAGACAGTTATGAAATTATCTCGTAATAAATTTTGTGCTGAAGTAAGTATCATTTATTAGTAGTTCACTGTTCAATTTTAAGAAACTAAATTAAGACGCATACTTATGAACATACATATGAACAAGCATTCACAGATTTACGTTTTAGCAAAAAATACTCACCAAAAATGCTATCTTTTCAATCCAAAATTTTAAGGCTAATTCCAGAAGCTCCTTGATACGTAAACAACAAAACTCTACACGCTGACTTACAACAACCAGCTATCAACCAACACATACGTATTTTTTCTTTCCGTTTTCATAATAGCCTTCACGGACATAACAGTAGAGTGGCTGCGGCTGACATAACCATTAGGAGAAGACTAAAAAGGAGCTGGACGAGAGGTCTTTACTATAAATTTACTTCTTATTGTGTGTGCGTAAGGATATAACGCATACACTATAAGAAGTAAATTACTTTTAGAATTATTAGTTCACTGTTCAATTTTAAGAAACTAAATTAATACGCATACTTACTTAAACACATATGAACAAACCAATCACAGATTTACGTTTTAGCAAAAAATACTCACCAAAACTGCTATCTTTTCAATCCAAAATTTTAAGACTAATTCTAGAAGCTCCTTGGTACGTAAACAACAAAACTCTACACGCCGACTTATAACAACCAGCTATTGGACCAACATATACGTATTTTTTCTTCCCGTTTTCATAATAGCCTTCACGGACATAACAGTAGAGTGGCTGCGGCTGACATAACCATTAGGAGAAGACTAAAAAGGAGCTGGATGAGAGATCTTCTTTCCCGAACTAAGGGACTAACTCAAGACCGGATAGAGGTACTGCTAGGTACAATCCTGCCCCATGCCTATCAGGCCATGTCTATCTTTTATCAACATCACTTTTGCTGATTGTCACATTTCCGTTAGACTAGTGCAAACAAATTGTTGGAAGCTAAAAAGAAAAGTATTATAAATCTACTTAAAAGTATTAGTTTTTGGAATATAGTATTGAGCACCTTTTCTCCTCAATCGTCCCACACCATCGATTTTTCTTAAAGATTTCTGAACTTAATTGAAGCACTTAAAAAGTTCACATGAAAATTTTTAGTTAACCTATGATTTCAAAAATATTAAGGTTGTAGAAAAAAATATTATAACAGAAAATTATATATTTAATTAAATTATATAATTATATATTTCACCTTTTTTACAAAACTTTTTAGTTGAATTCATAAATATCTTTGAAAAGTTCAAATCGTTAAAAAAAATTGAAATAAAAAGAACTGAATTTAAAAATGAAATAAATAAATAATTAGATTTCATATATACAGACATTTATATATATATATATATATATATATATATATATATATATATATATATATATATATATATATATATATATATAGAGAGAGAGAGAGAGAGAGAGAGAGAGAGAGTGAGTGAGAGAGAGAGAGATTTTATAGTTCATAGTTATAGAGTAAGACATTTTATTTTCTTGTGGTTATTATTTTTTTATGAATTAAAATTTTTCTTTATGGGTTTGATATATTTTCTGATATGATTTCATAAAACAGGATACGAATTAAACTGGGAAAAAATGGAGGTCACTATTTTTTATAAATTGTGTTGGGAGCATTGGTTGATGAGAAAAATTGAAAAACAAAAAAGTTTTGGTTTTTAATTGTCACATTTGTTTTTCAAAATTTGTCACATTTCAAAATCTCGGCCCATATTTTTCAGTTGATATCTACTGTGCTACAAACAATTCAAGCTTATCAGAAAATCATTCAAAATTTGCTTTTTAAAACGAAACTTTGAGTTTTTTTTGCAATTATATTAATAATATTTACTTACAAAACAGTAATATTTACTTTATTGCATCATCTATCTCATCTTACCATTGCAACTATTATTTATTTTCATAATTTTCTTGTTGTTTTTTTATTTTTATTTCTTGTTTATTTACTTTTTCTTTGCCAATACCATTTTGTATAGATATCTCTGATCTATTTTAGTCTTGAGGATAGCCCATATGTTTGGACTGAAAATTCGGCTAGTAATAGTTTTTTTAAGTGACTTTGACTGGTCTTCGGATAATAGAATAGAGTAGAAGAATAATTTTATTCTGAGACTAGGTCACTTAAGAATAATACAATCGAACAAATAAAACAAAAAACAGTACCTGGCCATATGATATAAAATAAAGATCAATTAATATTAACAATATTTTCAATAAAATGATAAGCAAACAATACATATTCTTGTCCTGAAAAGAATAATTAATAATAGCCAAAAATTAAAAAAAAAATTAAAAAAAAAATAAAGCAAGAAAAGAAAAAGAGAGGAAATGAAAAATACAAAAATAATGGGCTGATTAGCAAAGTTGAAGCTAATGCATTAAAAATTATTATTTACTTCTGATCTAGATGTTGATCTCAAATTGCAATTTCGTAGTCAGAAAGCATCAGTTTGGAAAGAAAGAAGGTGTTGGAAAAGGAGAGATTTGAATGAGAATATAAAAGAAGCATGGCGGATATTAAAAGGAAAGGAATTCCAGAGGATAGAGGAGCGGGCGAGAAAGGAACGTTCGAATGTTTTGTTTCTATGGGAAGGGGTATAGAGGTCAGAAAGGCAGGATCTCGTTTCCTGTGCGTGGACCGAGGATTTAAATTGCAGGAGGCTGTAAATGTAGGAAGGATGCTGGGTGGTTATAATTTGGCATAGGAAAGATCCGAGGAAATACTGTCTACGGTTGGAGGGGAAGAGCCACTTTAACTCGTAAAGGCGGGACACATGAGCCCGTCTCGAGGTACCGAAGACCAATCTTAAAAAGCAGTTCATGATCCGCTTCAATCTGTCCACACAGCCATAGTCAAAGTGGGGGAAGAAAAGGGAGGATACGAGGAGTTTACGGGTAGGTTGTGGAAGAAGAAGTCGTGAACGAAGGAATAACTTAAGGGTACTTAACGACCGTCGGGAAATTTGGGCGACATGGGGTTTCCAGGTAAGGGTTTGGTCGATAATAATACCTAAGTTTTTAACTGAGGAGCTGAAAGTGATGGAGTGATCATTTAGGATTAAAGTAGGGAAGATCTAAGGAGGGAATTGGAACCTATGACAATGGCTTGAGTTTTCATAGCGTTTAATCTTAATCTATTCATGTTTGCCCAGGCACTGATTCTATCTAGGTTTTCCTGAATACTGTTGAACGCTATTAATAGCTCAGAAAGAGGAGACGATAAATAAATTTGGAAATCGTCGGCGAACAGGTGGTGGGAACAGGAAATACTTGAGCCCTGGGCTACTCCTGATGACATGGTAAGGAAGGAAGATAGGCGTTGATTAGGAATGGTGGCTGCTTGAGTCCGAACGGAAAGGAAAGATTGAAACCATAATCTATAACTCAGGAATATTATAAAAAGTCAATAATCTGTCACCTCTAACAATTCAAATTTAAATATTTCTTCTGAATAAATAGAACTTTAACTATAAAACATCGATAAGATAAACGTAACAAGGTATTGGTTCCTATTAAGTGGATTCTAATTAGTATTAAACTCGACTAAGGTTAATTTGATCGTTAATCTCATCCAAGTAATGGTTCTATTAAACCACAATCCTCCGAAATAAGGATTTCCTCTTTATCTATTGGCCCCAATATTCCAGAACTGTATTTATTTGTTATTTGAATACAAATCTAAGTTTTTAAAATAATTGACTAAACGGTATTTTTGTTTAATATTTTTTTATATGAAAATAAGCAATGAAAATTTTCATATCATAAGGCTTGATGTGAAATAAGAACCTTTTAATTCTATCTCGTCAAGATAATGTTTTAAGTTAGCAAATGAGAATCAGACTTTCGACTGAAAATGAAAATATTCGTTCTTACAAATCTGTTCGGTGCAACACATATTTTTATAACTCAGATATACCGGCATCAATATAAGATATATTAGGTCAATACAATAAGTAAATTTAATCTAAATAAGCTAAAACAGTATCGATATATAATCTATATACAGTATCGATATATTCTTGAATTTATGAACAGTTATATTTGATTTAACTATATCATATGTTTCATTAAGACACAATTATCAATCTAGTTTATGTCGTCACTATATTATTCAAATTTTAGGATCAGTTTTTTATTTTTTAACTTACAACAAAACATCTATAATTTATTGATTATTTTGTTAAAAATATGGAAAAAATTATTAAACTATTTTTCCTTTCATTATATTGCAAATGCACAATGTTTATTTCTTTTTATTTAGTAATAGTAAGGATCAGCTAAAAACTTATTATGCAGATATGGTGCAGCTGTTAGTCGATAGATGTTTAATATCAGTCTTGGTCAGTTTAGGAATTTTTATTTGCTTCGAAGTTGAAAACTATTTATCTATGTTTAATACTAAGAACGGCCAAACACGTATTCCTGGAGAGAAAGAAAAAGAAAAACGAGAAGAGAAAAATAAATTTTCTCTTGTTGTCTATCATCCTCCGTTCTGGCTTGGCTGATATGAAAAAAAGGATTATGGTTAGTCATGAAATGAACGATTATATATAATTCAACTATATTCATAAATTTGTGAACAACAGATACTAACATTGATCATAATATTGAACTAAGAATTTGGGCGTAACAGAATCCGAATTTGAAGAAAACCAAAAAGTGACACGAAATGTAAGTGCAGTAAACTTTTAATATTTAAATAACATAATTTAGTATTTTAGTTTAATCTTTTAATATTTTATCACATATTTATATATATATATATATATATATATATATATATATATATATATATATATATATATATATATATATAAAATATACGATTTATATTTATGTAATTCTCAACCATATTTATATCATTAAATTATAATTTTTTGTTTATTGTTTAATGACATAAAGCTCTCAGGTCATTTATGCGTACGATTTATGCGAACTATTTAGTTATAAAACAAATCGCGGCTTAACAAAGGTTTAACAAAAGTGGTTTTTAGAAAATAAATTAATAAAATACTAAATAATACAGTTGGAAATTTTGGCAATTATACTTCCAAAATGGTAACTGTCTATTTTCCAAATTTAATGCATTAGTTTGCATTTTTAATACGTTTCCTAAGGATAAGAAAGAATATATGAAGGTAACAAATAAACAGGAAGTTGTGGCATAAACAGTCAATAAATAAATGGAATAAATGAGCAATCGGATCAAGCTTAAATCATGCAGTCATGACAAAGGAATGCTACAGTTTTTAACAAAAACTGTAAATGAAAATAGTTTTAATTGAAATTTAATATAGTGACATGAAGAATAATTTTATGAGTCCTTTCACTAACTTGGGTCAATTCATGTCTTTATTTATGACGGATTATTAAAAATATTAAAATTAAAGTATATCCTACCTATTTTATGCTACATATTTAATTACCTTTTTTCAATAAGAATTCATCAGAAGTGAATTTATAAAAAAAATTATCTTTACATTTTTTCAGTCCTTTGTCATGAATCCACTCTCTGGTGCTCCCTTTATGGTTATCTGCAAACCTTGCCTCCGGCCCAAAAACGGTGGTTGCTTGGTTATTTTTAGTGCAAACCCTTCTAAATTATTGTGTAGGAGTTCTGAACCTAAATCTATAAAAATGCAGTGTAGACAGTGCATTTTGTGTATTTCTTCAAGTTTGGGCCTCATTCCTTTGTCGAAAATTAAACTTGGCAGCAAGAAGGTACTTGTATTAATTCTTTGGTTATGTTCGTGTTGGCATCACTGTCAGTTCCCGCTTAAGGAGACATAATCTTCAATGTTTCTAGAAGAGCTTCCCAGTATTGTGCAAGGTACAACGTTTTTATGATTGCGTGAATACATCGCTTCAATTTCTCAGTCCTATTCCAGTACTGAAGTCCTAGAAGAAGGTAAGTACACTTAGTTTTTTTAACGATTTTTTTAACAACGATTGCATGTTTTCTCATGGAAAAAGTTGTTTTGTTTATATTGGTGATGAATGCTGCTTTGGAAGATCAATATCTATACATATAAGGTATGGGTTAGTAAAAAAAAAAATTAATAAAACTAGCAATTTAAAATCGTACATCCATGTTGACCGAAATGCCTTATTTTCGTCAAATAATCCTCATATACTTGAAAATAAATCAATTTAATTAAATTATTAATTTTTTTTTATAATTTAATTTTTATTTTATTAATTTCTTACAAAATTTGGAAAATATTGGTAAATATTAAAATAAAAACTAATTAACAGTAGCAATGCTTCGGTCCATAAAAATATTTTAGAGAAAATACTATTGTTTAGATAAGAGGCCAGTTGTTGTAATATATTTGTTGTAAATATGTTTTAATTCGTAAAAAATAGCATACCTATTTAGGATTTATATTATAATGATGAATCATAGGAGATTTCATTAATTAATATAAATGTTTTGCCAATTTTTCCATCATAGAGAAACTTTTTTTGTGGATGCTTTTGTAGAACCACCCCAGGAAGGACTTAACGAAATCTTACGAACCGAGAAAGAGGAGAGGCCCTTTTTTCTTTTAATAAAAACAGGCTCTCGAGAAATAAAGGGGCAATATAGGCCCGGGCGGGAGGAAACAAGGGCCGGAATGCATAACTAAGGGATAACCGCCACCCAACTGAGTTCGGGCGGGAAAACTGGCCGGGAAAGCCACCGCAGAGATTTACGTCGTTTTCCGACCCGCGGAGCAGGAGCGCATTAAAAAGATGGAAAGGACCTCTTAGGCAGCTGAGAATCAGGACTCATGGAAATTAAAAGGAATAAATCAAAAGGGATTCGCTATCTTCTTGAGCTCTTGTGAAAACTTATTCAAAACCTTAAAGAACATTTTTGAACTCTTTCGTTCTGGGAGGAGACCGCGGTGGCATAGTTATTCAATTTAAATTACGAGAGATCATAAATTGCACTGAACTGAATTTTACTCAATAATTAAAAACTGAGGCACCAACATTTTTAGTGAACATTAAACACAACAGAGAGTTGCATATCAACTTGGGCGAGTCAATGGAACGATGTTTATGATTCGATTTTCTTAAGGACAATAGATTAAAAAAAAAAAAAAATTTATATATATATATATATATATATATATATATATATGGTTGACATCCGCATGATGGTATAGAAGGATCAATCTAATTAGGGATTGATAAATTATTTGCCACTTCTATAAATTTGTTTTATTGAAAACTAGTTTCGAATGTTATACATTCATCCTCAGTTCTAAAAACACACAAAAAATCAAAAATAAGCAATTCAAAATACAGTTGGTATTATTATACATATTAAATCATATAAATCAGTATTATTAAGCATTTATGAATTATGAATTTAATTAAGACAAGAAATCAAATATATGTTGGTACTCACCAAGGTTTAGATGGATTATATACGTTGGTGAGTACCAACATGTATTTGATTTCTTGTCTTAATTAAATTCTGAATTCATAAATGTCTTATAATACTGATTTATATAATTTAATATGTATAATAATACCAACTATATTTTGAATTGCTTATTTTTGAATTTTTTGTGTGTTTTTAGAACTGAGGATGAATGTATAACATTCGAAACTAGTTTTCAATAAAAAAAATTTATAGAAGTGGCAAATAATTTATCAATCCCTAATATATATATGGTGCCGTATGATGGTAATGTACACAAGTTTTCAACTAGGAACCTGAATTGAATCTCATCAAATTCCATATTCTCATAAAAATTACTCATAAGAGGTATTAGCTCCTGTGCCCCCTAACCCAGTGTGTACTGCCTTTCCCTTAAATTTTATTTTTTATTTTACCGGATGCTCCCATAAACCTTCTTCAAGTACAAAATTCATTGATGATGTTTTTACTTTTTTGGTTTATTCTTTTAAAACCCTCTCTGGAACATTCTTTTCAACCATCAAACCTTTATTTTATTTGCATTGCATTAATAAATGAAGAATCCTCATTTAACCCTTTATGTTAATGCATTGTACTTCTTCTTTAGGTTTATAATGTTTCTTGAGTTGGGAGTTTCTTTGTTCTATATTATTTGGAGGAGGCAAGGAAGACGTTTATAAGACATTTTCCCAATGTATGACATGGAGTTTCCGAATTTCGGAAACATTTAAGCTAGAGGGGTTCGACATCTCTGTTTGTCTGGCCTCCGATTCCAGGAACTCAAGAGGGAAAAGGGAAGTAATATTTAACTACAGTTTGTCCATTCAGCCTGTGGTAGTGAGGAACTTTCTGTCGCACCTTAACGTAACTTTTATTTTGGAATATATTGTTCCCTAAGAATAGCATAGCTCCACATACTAAATGCACCTTAGCCTGGCTGTATTTTAAAATATGTATTTGCTAATTGAAAACCAAGGAGAAAATAGGCGTCGTTTAAAACACTTGAATGAGAGAAAAATGAAATTCAAAGTTCGACATAGCCAGGATTTCGTTTCGGGGAAGGCCCACCCAAGGACCTACTTTAAAGAAACTCACCCCAAGTTTGTATGTAAGGGAGCCCTCTCTAGATATAATATGTTTTATGCCTAAGTGAGTTATTTATGAAATAAAATTGAACTGGGTTTATACAATTTTTATTTACAGAAAAGAATAAGTAAAAGTAGTTTATAATTGCTGGGAGAGGGGAGGGGAGAGAGGGTCTGGACCTCGGATTTCCCCTCTGGCTACGCCACTGGACATAGCTTTTTAATCCTCCTAGTAGCTAGTTATTGAACCTTTTTTTAACAGGTACAGAACCGTTTGTTTGCATATTGGGCCAGATTGTAATGCAGCGTTTCCCTTTATCTATTTTTAGATAATTGTTACAAACAAAACGTCGGTTGGAACGAGAAGCCACGTAACCGTCAAATCCCAACTTTGCAACAGAGAAAAAAAACGTTTATTCAATTAAATTAATACCAACAAGTACAATGGAGTAGAATAAATAACAATTATTTGTTATATGTAAAGTAACCACAGTCAAAGTGACGGGAAATATGTGTAAATACTGGGTTGGAGACATGGAATCAAGGTACCTAAGCAACTGTTTGAGTATAGCAAAGGATTTAGTCGACCAAAGATAATTCGGAAACCGTTAATAGAGGTTTGGATGTGAATAGGTAAGTCACTGAGGTAAGGTAAGAGATAATATGGAAGATAATTAAGAAGATACTTGGAACAGACGAGAATGAAATGAAAAATTAATTTTTACTTTATTCATAGACTTTCATAAAAGTACAAAAATACATAATTCGAGCTAGTACATTAGGGAAATTAAAAACTAAACGACAATTGTTAAAATGATTATATAAATAAAATAAAAATGTAGATGCACATACCCTATACATATTTATAGAAACTTACATAGGCGTTTATTCTTTACGTGCATATGGAAGATTGATAAGAGTGGATGTGGAGAAATAAATAGTAAATGAATAAATAAATAAAAAAAAATCCTAATGAGGTTAGGAAGGATTATTTACGACCGCGGAAAGGTAAAGAATTCCAAAACAAAGGAGCACGAATGATAAAAGATTTTTCAAAGGAAGCAGTTCTGTGACAAGGTATATATATATATATATATATATATATATATATATATATATATATATATATATATATATATATATATATATATAGTATACAAACTGGTAGGTTGAGATCTCGTATTTCAGTGATGAATATAAGAATACTAGGTGAGTAGGTCAAAAATATAGAGTTTTTTTTTTGTTCTTAATGATTTGTACAGGTAGGCAGGCTCCAAGAGGTTATTGCCATCGGAAATAAGGATAAAGCCATTCTTGTTCGGAGAGATACTAGGAGAGATGTGAGAGTCTCTCAGAACATGGAATTGAAATCTTCTGAAGCGATTCATTAATTATTTAAGCCTAATCACTCGCTCCTCGAAAAGTCCTCTATACTCAACGCATCCGTAATCAATGTGGGGTAGAAAGAGGAAGGATACTAGAAGGTGACGGATATTTCGAGGGAATGAATCAAGGAATCTTATGTTTGAGGATTGAGATGGATTGAGAATGGCATTGGCTTACACTTCACTCAGTCGCAATTGATTGGCCAGTGCTCACGAGTTAGATAATTAATTATAATAATAATAAGATGTAAATGAAATGAAGAAAATTGATAAAATCCTAATAGTTAAAAAAACAAAAAAGGTATTTCAGAAGATGATGAAAACAATATAAATTCAGAGGATAGCAGCGACAGCTGTAAATAATAGAGAAACTTTTGTTAAACACAAATGTTGAAGCCTTCTGGTTTCAAATTCATTAAAAGTTTTCGGATTACTGTTTAGCCCGTTTATTTTAATCTTATATTTAGGATTCATATTATTTATTCTAGAGTCTTATTTATTTTTCCTTTTATCTTCCTTGTTGAAACTAATTCCATGAGAAACAAGACATGTCAAATGGCTTTTAAGGTTATCCCAGTAAGTATAAAAAAAAATCAAGGCAACAAAAATAATACCGTCCCAACAACGGGTGGTAGTAGTATACTGCTTGAGAAAATGAAGAAATTAAATCATGAAATTTCAAAGCTATTTTTATTTATTAATAAAAATTTACAATACTTGGTTTTGTTGTCAATACTTTAATTGCATGTGGTCTTTTTGTCAAATAGGAGTGTAGAAATTATTGACTAGAAAGTAGGTATCAAAATCATAACCCACATTACTACAGCCTATATTCGACTACTTGATGTATTTGAGACGCACTAGGAAGCCCATAATACCGGTAGGATGTATAAGTTTGCACGGAGTCAACTGATGGGCCAGTAATTATGTCGATGCTGATACCTGGCAGGAAGTTGGGGGAAGAGGAAATCAGCCGTCAGTAGCAGGGATGGAGCTGTGTCGTATCGTGGTCTTGTCTTCTGCCTTAGGTGAGTTTGAACAGGAAATTTAAGATGGGGAATGTCAGTTTGTATTAAGTAGCTACCGAAGGTATCTAAAAAAAACACAACTAAAAGTGGAAGTGATTTAAGAAATCGTTGCAAGAAAGGGTGAAACATTCTATGCGATCAAAAATATTTTATGTTTTACATAGTACCTTGCCTACATATAAAAATCATACTCCATGCAATTTAGCATAACAGTTATCAAATAAACAATATTCAATCAATAGTCAAGATGAAAATATCTGGTAAGGTGTGCACATCACACAGCTTTCAGTTACCAACCTATAAAAATAATCCATTTTTAAAATAATTTTAAAGAGTTCACTTAAACACTAGTTGAAATATTCTCAACACGACTTCTCTCACAAAAGTACAATAAAATAGTTTTTTTTTGACAAATGCAGTACGACAGTTCTCTGCACTATATATTTTGGGTTTGTCAAGCTGAAAATAAATTTTAAAAGTTTCCATTTAGTTTCAATGGAAAAATTAACAGAGTTTAATAAAGCATATTGTTTAGAACAGGATGGAGGTCTTGTTTAGAGCAAGTCACATCCG
Source organism: Rhaphigaster nebulosa (assembly GCA_948150685.1). NCBI lineage: Eukaryota > Metazoa > Arthropoda > Insecta > Hemiptera > Pentatomidae > Rhaphigaster > Rhaphigaster nebulosa. The sequence continues at coordinate 82,506,440 of OX411309.1, read as the reverse complement.
TCTTCTTTCGAGCACATTCCATCGAGGATCCAGTCTTGTAGTCCTTATAACAAGTACTGTATCATTCCTAATCCTGGTCCGATTTATATATATATATATATATATATATATATATATATATATATATATATATATATTTATTTATTTATTTTATATATTTATATAGTTATATATATTTTGTTCTTTGGAGAATTTAATTACCTCTCATATGATTTTGTATATAATTTAACACTAAATATGTGCCTTATGGAGCTATGTGCAAATAAAGTTTTCGTTTTTGCATAACGTTTTTCTCTACATTAGTACGGTTACAACATGTATGCAAAATTAAAAGGCTCTAAGAAGAAGACTTCAGGCAAGTTTCATCAAAATTGTTAGAACCCTTAGAAGAGACACTTCCGATAAGTCGATTTTAGCGAAAAAGCTGCTGTCATATACCAGACTGCGAAACCTACCTACGTAATTTCGGTTTAATACATCTTTTCGTTTTTGAGCAAGGCCGTTCATATATAGGCACAGACCATTTTGTGAGACTTGGTTATTTGGAATTAAGGTACCTTAAAACATGCATTTTCGTTGACAACTCGGTAAGTAAAAATAAAAAAGAAGACAAAAAATGAAAGTAAAAAGAATAAAAATTATAACTTTTAATGTGAAAATTAGTGGAAAAGATCGTTTGAAATTAATTGTTCTATAATTTGTGTCAAGCAAGGCACTAATTAAAAATCTTAATTCGATTAATTAAATCTCAAGAATTAAATTAATTTGAACTTTTGAATATCCCTGAACGCGACAGTACTGTCCAATTTGTTTGACTTTTATTGGTTGTTCTTCTAGTATTCATTAGTACGCAGTGCGTTCTACATGTATGAATCGTTCATCTCTGGTACATAGAACAAAATTTTCTTTAAAACATTTCAACTTTTTTTTAATTCTTTTTCCTTCCGAATTATCGATCTCTATAAAAACTGCTTTCAAAAGTTTTTATTCAATATAAATTGTATATGGTTGTTATAAGGGAGGTCCAAATGAAGCAGATGAACATTATACGACCAGAGACTTTTTCTGAGACAGACCGTTCAAGAACCAAACATCTAGATAGTCATTTTAATACCTAGAAGAACCATATCGTAATTACCGGTTAGGATCTGCTAATTATAGGCATCACTCTTATGCTTGATCAATGTGAGTTGTCTCCAGTTGGCTGACTGGTTTCAATTAAGGGAGATTATCAACTGAGTACTTTCATAAAAGTACGTTAAAGCAAGAAATTATTGTGAATGACTGGTTGTTATTTTTATTAAGTTGATTACTTAATAAAGGTAATCCGATATCTGCACATGGAACAGTTGTGTTTTATATAAATTATCTTTAGCAAAATATGTTATTATTTTATCAGTTTACACATTCATATTCTACATTTTAATTTAGTTCAAGAATCTTAATAGTTTCATTGCTATAGCATTAATTTTTCTTAAATTATTATTATTAAATGTTGTTTGCTTAAAATGTTAGATTAAATTACAATGGAAAACTGAATTTATTCCTATTCTATCATACTTAGGTATTTAAACAAAAAAAAAAAAGATGATTTATAATCAATATGATAAAATTTAAAAATAAAATTGTGTGATTAAATGTTGCCCATTTTTCTCAACTAATTAGTTATGTATATAGGTCATTCTTCGAAAGTAGGTATACTCGTATTTGCTATTTATTTTCTTAATACTTCAGACATTACTATAATTTCGTTTTTTAATACATTTTTTTAAAATTTGTTATTTGTTATTGTTTCTAGATCGGAAGAAAAATCAAAATATCCCAATTTTTAAAAATAAGATAGTGACTGTGTTGAGGTTGTGAGCATAGTAGTTAGAGGGAGTGAGGTTGAGGAAATATTACAAGGAAATAATTCAATAAAATTTTTAAAAAAATAATGGTTTTATTGAAATATCATAAGTTTCAATAATTCTCTCAACATCTGTAACAATTTGATTCGGAAGGAACTGGTGATGATTGTCAACTGTTTTCCTCAGCTGTAGAAGGGTATGTGTTTGCTTGACATACATTTTTGAAAAAAAAATAGGGAGTGAAGTACATGGGCATGTGACGAAGGGATAAGCAATTAATTTAACTAATTGTCGACGTATATTCTACAACGAATTTATTTTTCTTTCATTTAAAATACCGATCTTGTTTGTATACCTAATTTATTTTGATAGCGATAGGTTATGTTTTCTGGCAGCTAGACAAAGTCAGTGTAGAAAATTCAATAAATGGGGCATGTGAGGGAGTGAGGACTTTTATATTTAAAATATACGAATGCAAAATTATTTTTAACATGATAAAACTTTATAAAAATCAATGAAAAACTTTATGCCAGATGCACAAAAAAGCTCGGATTTGATGTGGGTTTCCACATTATAGAATTGTGGTTTTCCTATGTTCGAAGAATGACACGTATATTGTTTGCTACATCGGAAAATATTGAATTTCACTTTAATAATTGACCTACCATTGCCTTTGTTTAATATCTTATATCTCTACTTCCCGGAAGAATGATTTTAATCTTCTGTGTGTTATTTACAGTTTCCATGGAAATACTATCTCGATAGCCTTCGGAAAGGTTAATGTTCTATATAACATTGTTAATGTTCGGTATATAATGTTATATATATAATGCTATATATATATATATATATATATATATATATATATATATATATATATATATATATATATATATGTTGTATAATGTTGTTAATGTTCTATATAACATCCTTCTATGTAACATCCTTTTATTTCTTAGCACTGATGTACTAGGTTGCTACAAAAATCCTTGTGCATTAGTATAGCTTTATTTCAGATTACATATTATAAACATTATTGAATACTATTCTTTTAGCTACTTTCTCTCATCTTTCTGCCAGTAATTAGATTTGATGTCGGTACCACTCCTTTGGTTTGGAGGCAAAGAACTCTTCACATACAATTTTTAGGCCCTCATATTATTAAAGATCCTACTTTTTAAAAAATGAGCCATTGATCTAAACAAACCATAATTTGATGGTGCATTATCTGGGCTAAACGCTGGATGAGGCAAAACTTTTAGTCCTTGCAGTTCCGATAATTTTCCCTTGGTCAAAAGACAACGATGTGCAGGGTCGTGTTGCAAAATGGCTTGGTTACTGTTGACCAAAGCTTTGCACCAAAGCTTTTGACCAAAGCTTTTGGTACTTTGCACTCAAAACTGCATAAACTCTGTCTAGCTGTTCACGGTAAAAGTTTAAGTCTTCTGCCCGACCACCAGGAACGATCTGAAAATGCTAAACGCCTTCGAAGATCTACCAAACACAAAGCATCATTTTTTTCCCAAACCGATCACCGATACTGCAGCTTCACCAAATCGTACCCACTGCTTTTCTTTGTTAGGTTTTTTAAAATATCCACTTTTCGTCACTTGTGATCATTTTTTTCGAGAACCTGTCATCTTTCGGATTTTGAAGCAAAATTTTGCATGTATCAACTCGCTGCTGGGCTTGGGCCTCTGTCAATTCATGTGGGTCGGGCCTTGGTCTTAAATTCCGTATGCCCAGTTTTTGAGATGACGAGCCACTGTGTTAGTAGAAGCTTCTAGCAAGGTCAATAAATCACTAGTAGTTGCACGTAGATCCATGTGTATTATTTCGATGGATAATTGACTCTCAGTCTGTAGTACGAATTTCTTCGACAACTGCCTTTGCTTTTAAGCCTTTCTTCCAGTAATGTCTCAAAAGACAGCAATTTTTTCTTCTGACATTACATGTATGTTTTAAAAATATTTATGAGCCCATAAAGCCAAATCAAGTCACAAGGAATTAAAGGATTAGTCAAAGTAAACATTGACATAAATAGTTGTAACAAAACCATTCTTATAGGAATGAGAGTTGGAATTAAGGGTTGTGTTCATGCACCAGGACTTTAGTAACAACCTAACAAAAGAAATTACCATACGACAATCTAGGCGTTTTTACATTTATTTTAATTTTATATTAGTTATTCGCTTTAAATTATAATGAAATATTCTAATTTTAAAAATCAATTTTTTTTTATAAATTTTAAAAATGTAGATAGTTATTACGCTATTTTTAGATAGGATAATAATCCAATGAAATATCTTTACTTTATGTTATTACAGCATCTTGTCAGCTGGCATCAGATTTCAATCAGGATTGGGAAGAGCCTAGTGTTTCCTTTTACTTGGTTACCAGGTAGGCATACCTCCTGTTCATGGAATGTCATTAACTATATATGTAACTATATATTAATTTGTGAATAACTGAGAGTTATATAATATTTGTTGTGCATTAAAAAATTAAAAAAATTAAAGGAATAATTCTGGTTATTAATAATCGATTCCGTGTATCGACCTGGGATTGGGAGACCCTTCTAGGGCACACCCATCCTCACTCACAGTTACCTTCAATTGGCTATTTGTTGTAGTAGTATAGGTTTAAAAATATAGACTAGAGGAATCCAATCATAATATTTATTTTTAAAAAGAAATAAATTGAACAGTTTTACCTATCGGTTCAATATATACATACTGATGGGCAAAGAATTCACTTCTGCTAGAAAGAAGTTATCTTATAACGCTTCCACGGAAGTGAATACACGCGAGTCCCCGGGCTGCACATCATCGATCGGAAGCCGAGATGGTATTGTAAATCGCTGGTCAGGAAGGAAATATGGTCTCGATAGTTTTCTGCTTGAGATGAGTTGGATATAGGACCCTTTTAAGTCTCCTACCTTCTGCAAAGTACCGTTTTTGTATTTGTTTGGAATCAAATATTTGTTTAAAAATAAGTAAAAAATTCTGTTAAAAATAAAATACTAACAATTTTTTTGTTCGCAATACTTTTGATGAATTTCGAAAATTTTCTATTTCACATTCTTTTTTTAAGCAAGAAATATTCCATTCATCTTTATATCGTATTCCACAATACCTTCATAACTTAAGATAAAGCTATTTGATGAATGAACATCATAAGACTCATGAATGAAAAAACTCATAAACATTGATAGATATCGTTATAGTACCGACTGCTCATGATTCTGATAACAAATAAAAAATTAAAACCTAGGCAGAAACCGGACATTTTATTTACGCTCTCTCCGATTCGGTCATAATGATACTTGTCACTGTAGCTGAGAATCTATGCTGAACGAATGGGATGCAAGTTGGTCATCTGTTGTTTTAAACATTTATTTACTTTAAAATTTTTTATATATCGGAGGTTTAGTGCACCATGTCCATTTATTTTACCAATTTAGTGTTATTGCTCAATGGTTTTTAACTTTTTTTTCTTTGCCTAGGTATATAGATAAATTGTTTCCGGCTCATTGTAAGAGGATTTACATTCTTTTATAACATCAAAGGAACTCTAACTCCACTTTCTTTTGGAGAGAAACATGAGTTCAAACTACACTTCTATAAAATTAGGGAAATGTGATACAGTGTCCTATATCTCCAAGACATTGTTAATTTTAACAAAGATTGAAAAATAGCTAATTTAAAAATAGCAAGTTCCATTTGAAAGAATTATAACTGAAATGTGTAAAATTGTTTGAAGTGATGATTAAATTTGACTACTAAATAAGTTAGTCCTGGACTATGGGTTATGTTTCCATTGTCTCGTTTAATTGCTAACATTGATTCCTATCCTAGCAGTTCTATAAATGAACCTGCTACAATTTATATCAAAGCCGGTCCACTATTGATAAGGCGTAAATAAATTACTATCTATAGCTGGGATTCGAAAATGAGCTCCCTGATTTGTGTGTCTAATGTCTTATCCTTAAATTATATTAAATATCTTATGTCTATCATGTCAATATTTCGTAGCATTTGTTCACATTTCCAGACGAGGAGAAGAAGTAATTCTTTCAAGGATCTATTCCTATTCAGACCTTACATCCAGGGGCTATCCTGAAAAATTGTACGTACTCTTCCACGGATTCGGAGGATCTGCCAACATGAGTTCGACCCTGTTACTGGCCAACGGTAAGCGGCGGGTATGTAGTAAATCAATTATTCAAGTTACCTCAGTGTCAGAGAAAGTTAATATCTTTATAACTTTATCTTTATAAAAAGTTAATATATTTATAACCAGAAAAAAATATATATTACTCAACATATTATTGTATAAAATTGTCTGTATTCAAAGTATTGTCCTATTATAAATAAACATTTACATAACATTTAGAATATAATTTATAGTTTTTGAAGACTGTAGCAAAATTTAAAAAAAAAATTATTAACTTAAAAAATAGACAACTTTATCGTTAAATAGGCCAATTCATAAGATCGTAATCGCACAATTTATAACCTTCCTTTCTCGATTTCCTCGTATGGTATGTGCCATCAGTATGTTTTTCGGTATTGAAGTTACATTCCCTGAACATGTACTAGCTCCATTGCTTTGCAGTCGACAATTGATCAGGACCTCTTTGAAATTGATATATACATATGCATACCTAATGCATATCTTTAGCTATGCCCATCGGAGAAATAGTGGAGAAGACAATGTGGCCCTTGAGGCTTGAGGCCCCAGGGTGGCCGTTTTAAGCTAAAACGTTTGAAGACTCCTGACCTAGGTCATGTCTTATTTAGTGGATGAAAGCATTGGTGAAAAAAAAAAATAGAAGAACGAAATAAAAAATATGTGAATGCTTTATTCAACCTACCTTATCTCTTGCAAACTCATTATGGATTTTAAAAAAATATAGTAAATAAAAAAGTTAATTTAATTACTATAACTAACTGATTGTTGAATACGAACATATGGATCTTTGTTTCTTGTTTCAGTTAATCATTATCATTCGAAGGTATCGTTGGGAAATGCTGTATGCAAATATTTGTGCGGCCTTCATAAAAGTTAGGGATGATTTACTAATCTATATAACTAAATATTAATTAATACTAGAGTTAGCTTTTATGATGACCGCACATAGCACACTTGCTTCCCACTGGATGCTAAATAAATTAGCTAAAACACATATGGCACGTCTACGCAAGCGTGTGCCTTACAATATTTTGCGCGAGAATTACAGCTGAATCTTTCATTTTCGAGATGATAAACGCATCCTATATAATTAAGCCGAGGTACTAAAAAACCAGAGTTCAAAGTGAAACCAGAAAATATACTAGACTAAATAAACAATCGTACTTAATTCATGACTTCTTTTTTTTTTAAATCCGTAACCGTTTTGACTATAGAAATGTATTAGTTTTAAATTGTTTTATCAAGTTCTTCTTTATCTTTCAAATTATATTATTATTCTCTTTCATTCATTATTATTGTTACTGTAGTTACAATCGTTTATTTTGTTGTTTAGATTTTTCTAATTATCCTACTGTTTTTTTTTTTAATTTAATTTGTATGTATGATATATATTTATATAGTACTGAACAATAATTACCCATTAAAAGACTTGTAAGTGGATTTCATCCAATACTTGTAGTAATTCATACTATTTGCCTTGCGGTTTACTGTAATTTATTATAAATAATAATTTTATTAAAAAAAAAAAAAAAAATTATTATGATTATGATCTATTATCCAATATTTAATTTTGTAAGAATAAATATTATTCAACATCATATAATATTTAATTTCTAATTTTTTTTATAAAGTGCATAAGCATTTCTTTATTTAAATTGTATTTTATAATGTTAAATCATTTACAATATGAGCTGGAAACGGGTAGAGAAAGAGATTTTTATACGGCAAAATGAAATGGTGCAGCAATTAATTTGCCTAGCTTAAGCCAACAGCTCCATAATTAATTATCTTCATTCCAACTAACTTCAGAAAAAAGACAACTTAGTGGAAGCTAGAATATTTTTTAGAACATTACATTAGTTTTAGTATTAGACTAAAAGTTTCAAGCATCTTCAAGGGTATTAAATATTAAATGACATTGAATGATATAATTTTTGTGAAATTTCAGTAGCTTATAATAATATTTTATAAAACTCCGCAGCTCTACTGGATCATGGAGAAGAAAGCATCTTGGCAGTGGACTATGAAGCAGCTGTAGCCGTGCCATACGACAGAGCGGTAAACCGTTCTTTATCCGTTGGTGGTAAAGTGGCAGAGTTCTTATCAACTTCATCCTTCCCGCTGAAGTTTGTAGGGTACAGCCTCGGAGCTCACGTCGCAGGGATGGCGGGCCATATCCTGAAGGAGAGGAATGATATTCTAGTGGACAGTATAATTGGTAAGTATCATGTCGATGCCCTTAGCCAAACAGAGGCAAAAGATTAATTTGAGTCTTGTCTCTTATATCTGCTGGATCTAAAAGTTACTTCTTTTTTCATAGGCCTCGATCCCGCACTCCCAATATATGCCAATTTGGAACTCCCTAAGAGACTGGACCCTGAAGATGCGAAGTTCGTTGTTGCTATCCATACCACTGGGGACGAACTTGGTTTCTTGGAGCCTTTAGGCCATGCTGATTTCTACCCAAACGGTGGTCTTAATCCACAACCTCAATGTGTGTCTAGTCGCAATTTTTGGGGTTAGTATACTTAATTTTCCAAATTATTATTTTTGGAAAAGGAAAGAGAAATCATTCTTTACTACTAAATATTTGAATGAACAGTACTAATTCAAAAATTTCGTTCATTCCGCTCCTTTATGCCTAAATCCGTAAGAATGATCTTTTTTATATAAATCTATAATATAGCTAATACTCTTTCGATATTCCTTTTCAACAGTTGACATCCTGGTACAACTTGTGTGTAGTCACAATGCGGCAGTCCAGTATCTTTCAGAAAGTGTTGTAGGAGGTTTTTCAGCTACCAAATGTGCCAGCTGGGAAGACTTTAAGAACGATTTTTGTGTGGATTGGCAGACTGTACGACTGGGTTTCGATATACCGTCCGAGTAAGTATCATTGAATTTTGTTTCTTATTGTCGGTACTTTTTTTAATACAAAAGCGGAATTATGTCAACGATGGTTTCTATCATTATTTGTTCAATAAATTATTGGTAAGTGTTAATAAATTCAATCTACCGCGAGTTTCCTCTGAAGGCACCTGCTCTTGTGTCTCTATGAATTATTAATTTACAATGAATTCTCTTTGATCGGTCGAGATCATTATGCTAAGCATACATCTGCAACTTTCACGGTAAACAAGAGAAAATATTTGGAATTCATTTTTTTCAATCATTATGTGATTCATTTATTAATTCTTCGAGAGATGGAGCAGTGATTTTAAAATTTCCAGATAATTTGATTTAATTTATCGATGAGCGTAATCGCTTATTTCAGAATTCACGCCAAAATGTATCACGTGCCTCAATTAGTACTTGAAAATATAGCTCTGTGATGAACGGGGAAAAGTCATAATTTATCTAAAACAGCTACCCCTGACTGACTCACTAAAAAAATTTTTAAGTGATGACCGACAGGATGGGTTGGAGTTGATACTCCACTGCGAAGAACTACCTCTCTTTTTTCCAAATCATCGAGCGCTCAATTATCATTCAGCAATTTATTTTTAGATTTTTAGCTAGGCTAAGTTTTTATTTTTAAAAAGTTTCAGTAATAGGGAAAAAGGACCGGTAGTTAATTCAGCTTATCCATTTGAATCTAGTGAACACTAATAATGAATGATAATATCCACCTCGTGGCCATCTCTTGTTTTTAGTGCGAGCTCACGAAAAAAGTTAATCACGATCTATTCTCGTCATTACCTTGTGGTGAGTCAGAGTTAGTCACTCAGTGAATCATGACTCGAGTGGTATGGTGAGTTCTTATTTTCTAAATTGGAATAATCTTTATTGAGAGTTTAGTACCGCTTCCTTTGTGTATACAAAATTCATTTAAGGACGGAATCAGCTTGATTGATCGTAAAGTTATCATAATGTGGATTGTGGAATACCAGTTGTCTTAATTAACAATGCTATTCCAAAGCTGTGAAGTAGTAACATCCATTAGATTTTTGCGATGTAAAACACTGACGACCGGATTCGATTTATTGGAAGCCTTGTGTTAATTACTATTTCGAACTTTATACCACAACGCTAATTATTTATAATAATAAAAATAATAAACGGCTGAGCGAACCCGAAGATTAGATGCTTATAGTACCAATCGCTTAACGCAATCCAAAGATCACGCTTAACGCAATCCTCACACTTGCGTTTCGGTCTACCCCTCATTCGTTTGCCAGTCGCTTATCATTTATTATTTTTGTAGGGATGCCTTCGTTATTCAATCTAACAACTTTACCTGCCATTTCAACCATCGCAATGATGTCACTTCGATTATATTATCAAGGTGCATACTCCGCAATCCCGCGTAGTGTAACCTCTTAAATTCTCCTGTCGACTCATCCTTTTTTGGGCCAAATATTTTACGCTTGCTAATATCTTATTCTCGAAGACCTTAAGGCCTTTTTCTTCCTTCTAGGCTAGCGGCCACGTTTCACACTCATATGGAATAGTAGGAAGGATAATAGTTGTGTAAATTCTCAGTGCTTGATATTTATTATTTCTAATTATTTCATCATTACCTCATTACCGAAATTTAACGTTATACATCTTTGACAAAAGTGTGAAACCACGTAATTGTTAAATCCCAACTTTTCAAAGAGGGACGAAAAAACTAAATGTTTATCAAATTCAGATGTGTTTTATTAAACTGGTATGTACTATCAAGTGATATGCTATCATGTAAAATAAATTAACAATTACTTATTGTGCATAAAAATCAAACTAAAATAGAATAAATCTAAATCAAACAATTTTGAACATTATTGTTTCACTGTTAAGCAGGCGATTTGCTTTTTTTTTAGATTTATCTGAAATTTATGTCATGATACTTTTTGATTTTAGTGTTCGTGGAATGTTCTTTCTAAGGACTCAACGTGGTCCTCCTTTTGGCGATCCTCTGGACTGCAGCTCTGACCTGGATGGATTGTACGCTATGAGTTGCTCAACGTCGGAGAAGGAAGCCACTAAAGACAGTCCTGGGATGCTGTTACTGATACTTATGTCCCAGTGTGTCACAATCTGGTTAATCTATAGATACTACCCGCACGAGTAAATCAGATGTAATAAAAAAGAAAAAAAATCATTATCAATGTTTATTTATTAGTTCCCATTTTATATACATTTGAAATAATAAAATCTAACTCCCATTGGAAAACGAAAAAGATTTGGTATAGGCATATACGATTATTTTTAAATTCCTCTTGATGTTCAAAGTCAATTATCGAATACCAATGAAAAAACCCAGATTTCTAGATTCTTGAGGATTTTTTAGAGTTTCAAGAAAAGAAGAAAGTGTTTAAAGGGTAAGATGACGGACGCCTTGACGAAATTTGTAAAACCATGCCGTTTTATTATCTTCAGACTTGTAGACTTCTGCTGTCATATAAGCAAGTTGACTCTCACCAGAATATTATATCTTCTTTGATATAATTTCAATGATTCGCAGATCAACTCATATAAATATCTCATGTAAATATCTTAATATTATATGTAACACACACGCAAATGGTATCCCGCTACCGAACCATTTCTAAAAAAGAAACGCTAAAGCCTTTTGAATCGAGATCCACTAATTGTAAAGGAAGATAAAAAAAAAAAAAAAAACGAAGTCAGAACTCATGAAATGAAAATTTCGTTTTATTTACTAAAACTACGGTGATTTCCAATGTTATTGATTATGCTTCAACCAGAAATAAAAATTAAAAATTACACAAATTTTTTGTTAAAGGAAGGTCATTGGAGGCTATTCTGCAAACATTACTGCGATACCTGTATTTTAAGAGCTTTTGCACTTTGCCGTTTCCTCTTCAATTAGCCATTGTAAGAAGGAAGTGGTGTTTATAATAAATAAATTCCCCGGATGGATTAAGATGAAGATGGCACAGATGGGGACAGATAATTAGATCGAGATGAGCACTGGCCTGAATTCTCTACTGACTATAATTAATTAAGGATAAGCTAAACTGAGATTAGTGGCTTCGAACCGACCTCCGGGCAAAAACCGGCTGTCAACCCTCCGCCTCCATTTTTTGTTTATTTATTTCCGTCAGGGTCCTGATTTTATTTTGATGCTGATCATCAATTTTTATGATTATCAAGAAGAAAAATATTATTAAATTAAAATAAAAATTAGATTTATGATTCATATATTTGTTTGCATAACATGTAGTGAATTCATGTTATTACAAACATTAAAATGTTACTGCAACACATTGAACTGACATAGTATGAAGCTCAAAAAATGAACGTTTAACTCCATTTTTATAAGATGTAGTAAAATTTATAAGATTAAATCAAGAGTCTTAGGGTTTTATTTTTCTCCCAATTTTTTTTGTTGCGAAATTGACCAGTTAAAAAATAATGAACATTTGTAATCGACCAAGAAAGTGTTTTTTAACCCCCTTAAAATTTGAGGTTTTACATTTCAAGATACGTGGAATCCAAATATCGAATACAATTTTTTTTTATGTGATTTTTGATATGTTGAATCGGCAGGTTATAAAGTTCTATAAAATATCAAAAAAAAAAATCATCGAAATGAGAATGGTTTTTAACAGAAATATAGCTTATTTAAAATTGTATACTAATCGCTCGTGACTCTTGGCGCTTCTTTCCCATTTCTAAGGATCCTGCGCCTCTATCTTCCAGTCGCCTACTCCAAGCTTCGTCATATCGCTCTCCAGTTCATATTTCCTAGGACCCATTCTCCAGTTTTACCGGCTTCTCTGTCTTTCCTTTTTCCATTGAAGTGCGCCGACATTATTTTGATCTTTTCCGTTTAAGCTTCAATTCTGACCACATATACTGGTCATCTTAGCCTAGTTGCTATAAGGAAAGTCGTGTGAATGGACTCGCCAAATATTTTTGAAATATAATTATTTGAAAATGATATACCATTGTGTAATAATTTGCAGCATTTTTGTCAACTATCGAACCGTTTTCGAGGTGGCAGTTGAAGAAAGAATCATTAATATGTATAATGATATTATATTTGCAATTATTAACTGTAATTTACAATCAGTTGTAACAGGATGTTTCTTAAGTTCTAATTAAATCTAATCATTAAATACGAATTCATTGTAAATAACTCATGGACTCATTAGATTTTTTAAAATAATTTATTTTTGTTAAATATATTGAAAACTAATAAAATCGAATAACATAAAGCCGAGTTTTATACTCTTTATGAATAAATTATCAACCCCCAACGATCTTGAAGGCTGTTTCTGTAGAGTGCAGGAGCTAAAAGGGCAACAGAACCCCTGAGACGGAAAATTGCCACGAGGGCGTGTTTACAGCCTGTAAATGAGTTTATCTGCCCCTCTCATCTCCCACCCTCTGGACCTAATTGCGACTACTCTCCCATCAGGGAAATCGCCTTATCCTGATGGCAGGCAATACCTCTCGTAACTGATGGTCATATCAATTTATTTATCACCTAATAATTTCATGGAGTAATTGCCATTGAAGCCAAGGAATTGGATATGTAATTTCGTTTTACCCCCTAAATCTTTTTCATATATATATGTTGAACAATGACTTTTAGAAGTACAATATTTATATTTTTTCTTGGCACATGCTTACATTGTAAAGCCGAAGTAGTTTTAACCCATAATTCAGATTTAAATAGAGAACATATTGTAATTGTTTAATTATTTGGCTCAGAACATTGATAGAAACAAAAAGGGACCAATGTAAAAAAAAAACTTTTTTTAATTCAGCTCGAAAGCCTCTACCCCCTAGAATCCGCCTAGTGGTGCCCCTTAGAATTCCGAATCAGCCTAAGTTAACTATTTTTTATTAAATGCTAAATATTTCAATCGTTCATAAGTAGGCCACTTAATCTAGACCATTCTGGTACCGCGGTTGAAGTAAGTGTTGGAAAGCTGGAAATGGTTTCAATCTGTTCATTAGACGTCAGGTAATAGTAACCTCAATTTCCCCGTTCTAAGGAGTAAATTCTCCCCAAGGAGGGGGTAAACTTCCAAATTTTCGGATTTTTTTTCAGTTTTTGGCCTATAAATTGTAAATGGCGCACCATAGCGAAAACTTTATTCTATTATAAATCTAAGAACATTAAATTATATGTAAAATGATTATCTCAAACGTTGAATTTGGTGTGGCAGAAGGAACAAAATTGAAAATCAAAAACAAGTGGACCTCAGTTGAGACCAGAAGGGGATCTCGGAAGGAAGATTTGGAGAAGTTCTGAAAATGTGTTCATTCATATTTTGTAGAGTACTGATTACGAATTTAAATTTTGTTAAGTCGAATTTTTCAAAAAGTATTAAAAAAATAGAGAATTTTTTCTTTAATATATTCGAATGATCCATGTTTTCAAGGTATAAACAAAAGAAAGCGAAAACAATTTTTTTTCGCTTTTTTTATACTTTCAGAAATCATTAGAGGCAACAAATTTGAAATTCGTAATCAGTACCTTAAAAAACATAAATGAAGAAGTTTTCAGAACTTTCCTCCGAGAGCTCTTGCTCAATGATAAATTTAGACATTCCATCTCATAATTCGAATCATGTTCGCTTCGAAACGGAGCATCCAAACAAAACATCCGAAAATTCTGAAAATTTGGGGGTTTACCTAATCCTCCGCCTTGGCTCACCACTTAGAACGGCGCAAACTTCTAACGATTAAAACCATTTCCAGCATTCCAACAAATACTTCCAACCAGGGTCCCAGATTAACTGGCCTAAAGGTCATTTATATTATTATTATATGTAAAACCATAAATGATATTTCGTAACTCTAATGCAAAAAAGATTTAATAATGAAGCGTGTGAAAAAATGAATTTCGTATCTTTTCTTTATAAAAATAACAATAATTTTCCACATTAATGAGAAGAGGATAGAGCAGGTTGTCACCTTCTAGTATTTGGGTGTAACGGTAAGTGAGAGCGGAAAATTCAGTGACGAAATTAATGCGAGAATTGCCACTACAGGAAGGATGTTCTCCGACATCAACACAAAGTATTTAAGTAAGAGAGAAGTGGCAACAGAAACAAAACTAGCAGTTTATCGCTCGACGTCCGTCCCTATCCTCACTTATGGAAGCAAATCCTGGGCCCTAAAGCAATGTGATCGCAGCTACCTCCAAAGCATGGAAATGAGGTATCTTAAGAAAATACAGAGGGAAACCAAGAGAGACCGGATACGTAATATGACGATACGGACTACAAGTGAACTCCTAAATCATACAATTGAGAAAGGGTAGCTTCGATGGTATTTAAGATGGAAGATTGCCGTTCAGCGAAGGAAGGCCGAGAATTACTTGGTAGGATAACCTCCAAAATATCCTAAAAGTAAAAGGGTTCGGATGGCCCGGAAGCCAGGAGAGCAGCTCTTGAAAGAGGCATATGGCACTCCTTGTGCATACATCTCTACACCATAAGGTAGAAGAGATTATCGAATAAGAAGAAAAAGAAGAAGAAGTAAGTAACCAACCAAGATAAAGAACATTTTAATTAATTAAAAATAAAATAAATCTTCTTGAACACATTCACACCTATATGCAATACTTAACTTCTGTCCAGAGAACTCCGAACCAATCTATGCCTCCCACATGTGGATGGCAAAGCAGAGATCCAAAGGGTCCCAGCGCTTCTCACCCTGCAACTGGTATTGAAAGCCAAGGAGACTGAGGTACATAGTCGCCACAGATGCCCAGGACGTGAGTGGAGAAGCTGGTAATTGTCAGGACTCCTACAATATATTTCCAGAAGGTCTTGGGGCCGTTTCAACCTTCGAGAACAATTATAGAGATGGTTGGGTCTAGATTACGATTGTGCTTAGGGATTAGGATGGCCAATAAGGTTCTGATGAAGTAAGGAGAATTTGTGTAGAATAAGGTCAAGAGCATGTGGAATATTAAGGTCTTGTTTGTAACTTAATATGAGACACTGACTATTGCTCGGAGGACTTTAGACTGAAAGGATTGGATGCGATTAATGCTCGAAAAATTAGTTGTTCCCCACATTTCACTGCAGAAGTTCCAAATAGGTTGCAGAATGCTCTTGCAGATTAATACGATAGTTTATTGTCAATTGATAAATGAGATGTTCTGTGTAACTGAACATGTCTGTCGATTAAATTTATTTATAAGGAATTTGACGTCAGAGAGGTTGGTCAGGAGGTAGGGAGAGAGGTATTGGTGAAGAGAAGAAATCCCTGACTTTAGCTGTTGTTAGTTAGTAAAGTTCGGGATAGGACATAAATGCGATGGAAAGGTGTTTGGCAAATTCTTCTACTCTATTCTCATCTAACGAAGCCCAAGAGCCATTTGATCGGATAGGATGGGAAATAAAGTGGTATTTTAGTATTTTTTTTAGTCATTTTATAGAGAAAGTTATCACAAACAAAGAGTGAGGAAGGATGGAAATTGAAGGATCGGAATCTAAATGTAACCAATTTCTTATATCCGTGTTAGGAATAATAGTTATTTAATTTCCGATTCTTTGAAATGGATAAGGTTTATAAGGTTTTGGGGCAAAAGATTCTTTTGGAATTTCGGAGAAGATAGAGACTGCTTGCTGGATCAAGATATTGTAGAAATTTACAGGTCTTGAGGATTTTTTTAGGGATACTCTGAGGTCGATTAAATCGATTATTATTTGGGGGAGAGGCTCCAGTTTACTTTGATCCCTGATGAATGAAAGAGGAAGCGATTTGGGAATCGGAGATATAGAAAGAGTTAGGGTTAGTGGACTATGGTCTGAGGAAAGGTCATCGAGCCGGGAAACGGTATAATTTAGTGGCTGTAGACCTTTTTGAGCTTCCGTATCCAAGACTACAAATTGAGTTACTGGGTCAGGACTTTGGCTTAGTTCTAGACCAAGCCTATCTGACCAAGCTATCATTCTTATAACTAGCATAGAACTATTTTATTCCATACGGGAAACGTATATAGATTATGTTAGTCACTGAATGGTTACGTCCTTGAATTTTGATTAGGTTAAATCCATATTCCTGCATTCTATGTCCTAACTCAACAGGAAACTTTATTAACAATCAATCAGTGCATAATATAAACCTTAAAGGAAGACTACTAGAAAGAAACGGGCCTGAATGAGTGGTATTTATTCCTTCCACCAGGGTCGGATTTACCACTAGGTCATCTAAGTCTAAACTTAGGGGGGCACAATGTCAGGTGGCTCCCGTTAAAATAATATTTGTTTAATTGTCACAGAAAATGTTCTTCATGAGTTAAGGCAAAAGTCTTATAAAGTCATAAGTGATGTTATTATGCGATAAAATTAAAATTATCATCAGAAAGATTAATTTCCTAGGAGTGCCTAAACTTAAAATCCAGTCCTGCCCTCATATACGATATTAGATCATCCAGTGGCCTTTTGCCAGGAACTTTACTGATAATAAATTATTTCTTATAGTAAATTTATTCTAGTTACCATAATGTGAATAAATTACTTAGTAATTATAATTAAAAAAATGTTTTAAAAATGAAAACAGCTCTTCTTCAACTCCTTGAATCAGAGGATTATCAATTTAAATATTTATTCTAATCTATCTTAATTTTTAACAGTTGTATTTAAATTATCAAAAATATAAATAAAAAGAAGAAAAACTAGAAAAGAGAGATGTGATAGGTTTGTTGATAAATCTTTAAACAAATTTAAATAAGTATATCGATGACGTGTCTGCAAAACGACAGTTGGAACAAAAAACTGTACATTTACAAGGCTGTACATCACTTCTTAGACATCGATATTTTTTGTGTTTTTATTTTAGAAATAGTATCTATAAAAATATATACCAAATATTATGCAGTTCTGTCTCATTAAAATATATATATATATATATATATATATATATATATATATATATATATATATATATATATTTATATATATATATATTAATTTCCTAGGAGTGCCTAAACTTAAAATCCAGTCCTGCCCTCATATACGATATTAGATCATCCAGTGGCCTTTTGCCAGGAACTTTACTGATAATAAATTATTTCTTATAGTAAATTTATTCTAGTTACCATAATGTGAATAAATTACTTAGTAATTATAATTAAAAAAATGTTTTAAAAATGAAAACAGCTCTTCTTCAACTCCTTGAATCAGAGGATTATCAATTTAAATATTTATTCTAATCTATCTTAATTTTTAACAGTTGTATTTAAATTATCAAAAATATAAATAAAAAGAAGAAAAACTAGAAAAGAGAGATGTGATAGGTTTGTTGATAAATCTTTAAACAAATTTAAATAAGTATATCGATGACGTGTCTGCAAAACGACAGTTGGAACAAAAAACTGTACATTTACAAGGCTGTACATCACTTCTTAGACATCGATATTTTTTGTGTTTTTATTTTAGAAATAGTATCTATAAAAATATATACCAAATATTATGCAGTTCTGTCTCATTAAAATATATATATATATATATATATATATATATATATATATATATATATATATATATATATATTTATATATATATATATATATATATATATATATATATATATATATATATATATATATGTTAGCTCTAGAACGGTTTTGAGTCCTTAGAGTTATATTTTTAAAATGTATAGGGTTTTTACTGCCGATATGATATGCTAATGTTTTTTTTTTAATTAACGGTCAGTAATTAACTAACATTAGATAACTAACGATGGAAATTTATGGAATGTACCTTTATTCGATCAATGCATTTGACAAGCGCTTATTCCACAAGGTTTGGACATTTATCTGTAGATTATGCCAATGCATTTAATTACCTTAAACAGTATTCGTATAATGTGCCTTGCGTTCTGCATGTAGCATATGCAGGTTGAACGATATTTGTCGATAATTCAATTTAACTTAATAATTAACCTTTTGATATGTATTGAACATGACAAGTTTATAAATACGGGCTATTCCACATCAAATTTACTAATGGTATGCAGGTTGATGTCTCAATTTAATGATTTTTGTAATTATATAATAGTGGGTATCTACTATCAGTTAAGATAAAAAAGAAATGCAAAATTATATATATATATATATATATATATATATATATATATATACATATATATATATATATATATATATATATATATATATATATATATATATATATATATATATATATATATATATTTCTCATTTTTAGATTTTAGAAATATAAAACTATTTGCCATAAAAAGATCATAATAGTTCCATTCTTTTCAAAATTAATTGAGCTTTAATTTGATATATATCTTGGCTTAGCCAAATCAATCTTAAAATTTTTAAACATTTTCAAATTGTTATTTAAAAAAAAAATCAAAATCAAAATTTTTTCGGTATTAATATATAGTGCATATGTTATAAGAATATCTGGGCAAAACTCCAAGATAGGGTTTTTGAGGGTTCTGTTATATAGCAATAAAGCCTTGTATGGTGTTTTGTTTTAAACTGAAATGGAGATACCTTGCATAAGTCATAGTTTAAAAATTAAATTTACTTTGCTAGAAGTCAATATAGAAATTATGACGAATACAATGTATCTCCATTTCAGTTTGATAGAAAACTTGGTTTAAAAATACAGGGTTTTATTCTTTTATAACGAATATTCTATATAAAAATGAGAAAAATCTAAAACCTTGCAGGGAGCTATTGTGAGCAAAAGACTCCGTTGGCCCAAACCATAGGATCTTGAGTAATTCGCGATTAAGGACTCATTTTACCTTACAAGGTTTCAAAGCATTTGATTGAAACCTTATTTCCAATAAAATACTGCGGGATCCTTTGAATTTTCGACTACATTTATGCATAGAACATGAATACCAAGTTTCACTCATTTTGAAAAGCCTCTAGTCTAAAATTATTTTTTTATTGGTTGATTAGGTGTGGAATGACCCACACCTTTGTGCTCCATTATATATTATCGATAAAATTAGCCAGTTGTTATAAAACTGCAGCCATTATTCATGGCGCTATGTCAGAACTCAAATTTTCTTCCAGTTCTTCTCCGATCTAATTAGAAGAGGAAAAAGGAATCTATTAATATTACATCGGGCCTTCTGCTTGGCCCTAAATTGATTTTCTAGCGACCTTTCAGGTAGTTCTTCTCCGATTCACAAAAGGAATAAGAAATAATCCCTAGTTACCCAACATCTTTTTTGGGGGACGAGGATTCCAGTACTTTTATTATTTTCTAAAGAAACCAAATCTTTCTTAAAAAGAAAGCGAATTAAATATTAACCAATTAGAATTGTCCGAGTGGAAACAGAATCCGAAATTTGAATAAATTCATATGGCTTCCTTGTGGGTATTAGTTTCAGCCTATTTCGAGAAGAAATGTAACTATTTCTTCAAGCACACAAAATATTGGAATCAATTATTAACTTATTTAAATGTTAAGCAATTTGGTTTAAGGAAACTAAGAAAAAAAAAATCATGCCAAATAAAAATTCATAGACAATTAAATATAAGGTAAGTCGAGATAAGTGTATGGGAGAACTGCCATCTATGGGCATATAAAAAAATAGGAAGTAAATAGTAAAATCTCCATAGGGGGCAGCTCTTCTAACAAAATAAATGTGAAATAAACCACCATGTATGCACTTGCCCCGGGTATGCATTTACCCCGACTTACCATATAAGATAAAACAAAATAGCAATAAACAAATAAATATTTATAAACACTAGAAATAATAAATTAAGAAAGAAATTATAGCATAAATGCTAATGAAGATGTTGATTCTTTTTCATTTGTAACATAATTGTATTACGATCATCCGCAAATTACGTAAAAAATAATCGTTCACTAAGTTTTTGTATAATAATTCATAATTATTATACATTAATTATACTTATTGTATTACGATCACCGCAAATTACGTAAACAATAATTGTTCACTAAGTTTTTGTATAATAATTCATAATTATTATACATTAATCCATACTTCAAATTTTATGGATTTTAAACGTTGTTTATTATTCCTTAATGTATTTTAAATATAACAATGGAAACAAAATGAACGACGTAGGACATAAGATGAATATTTTAGCGGGACAGTCGTTTTTTACATTTAGCATAATTAATCAACTCTATTGGAATGGTATTCTATTCAAAATTATAGCTGACAAAATTTACTTCAAGATTGATTCTATTCATTTTTTCTCCATCTCGCATAATTTCCGAGATATACGCGCTCTTATATCGTTTTTTTTTTTTTTAATTTACTGCATGTTTTTTGCCTTCTACGACTAAGTGCCTGTTTTATTATTTTTTTTTTTTTTCAAATTTACAGATATTTGAGTGCATGTATCTCGGAAACTATGCGAGATTGAGAAAAAAATGAATGTAATCAATCATGAAGAAAATGTTATCAGCTTTAATTTTGAATAGAATTAATCGCTAGCTTTTCGGCTTTAGGTTTAGGACGCATGGTTTCCCATATACAAACTGATAACCAAAAAAAGGGACCTTCTAACGTCTCATTTTTAGGTTAAGCGATAGGCCACTGCATTAATTAATCACAAAAATAGATTCCCAATCTTGTGAGGTTCGAGGCCGACACCTGATAATTAGTAAAATGGTAAAATAGCAAAATTGATATATTTAGGGCATAGGTCTGAAGAAACTGCCCATGAAAATTGCAGGTCAGTATGACTATTTGACACTACTGGTATTTATTAAACAATTGCGCGAAAATCAGCTGGTTGTTGATACATTTTCATTCCCTCATTGTTTTGATATGATAGTGATCACGCCAAACGGCCCAACATAATTGTAGGCCAATATTTTTTTTCGATTTCCTTATAAAATTATCTTGCGATTTTAGTGAAAAACAAAGGGTTGTTCATACCATTTTAGTATACCATTAAATTGAGGTGTTTTCCGATTTCATGATTGCAAAATGGCTCCATTTCCAGAGTTTCCGTTCATAAAAATGTTAAAATGAAGCCACTCACGAAGTTTAAGACGAGTGTTAATAATTTGAAAAATATCTGATGTGGCCAAACCTTGACTTCCTTGTACGCCTATGAAACTATAAATCTGTGGCTCAAAAAGTGATCCTGAATTTGGTGAATAGTTTCCGAAGATTGCACTCGGCGTCGCCACATCCATTTATAGACACACACACAAGCTCTTGCTTCTGGAGGTCTCATTCCGTTATAAAATGTGGTTTTCTTACTTTCCCAAGAGATTTCTTCGTGTTCCGTGGCATTCGAACATTCGAACTGTCAATATCATAAGATAAAGTATTGGAAATCCAAGGTTTCGACATTTAAAATAGAAGAACCAACTTAGCTTATATCTTATTCTCCTGCTGCAGAAAAAAAAATCGCGTTTGTAATTTTTATTAACGAATCATATGATCTCTGTATTTAATTTTTATATATTTTTTTATGTAAGCTAAAATAAAATAAAAAATTATATTAAAATTTAATATAAAATCTCACAAATTTTTATTTATCAAATTTGAGAGGTTTTATACTTTTATATCAATCTAAATAATATCCTAGATTTCGGTTAAAACTGGTGAGCCGTAAGGGGTACCTGAATTTAAGGTCATAATTTTTAATTTTTAATTAAAATCGCATTTTTTTTAATTCGATATTTGGATTCTACGTATCTTGAAACGTAAAACCTCAAATTTTGAGGATGGGTTACAAACATTTTTTCCTTGTTCGATTACAAAAGTCCATTGTAGAAAATAATAAACCAAAAGCATTTATAGATCCAGATTTTTTTTTATTCAGATTTTTAGTCCTTATGCTGATTTCAAAACATTTCCCCTCTTTCTTCAGCAATCTTTTATCGGCAATTATATAGATTTTTTGTTATAAAAAATCTTCCTTTTTTTAATGCTAAATCTTGCTTTTTTAATCCTTTTTTTTTTAATGTTTTTTTATGATGATTCCAAAACACCTTACATCTCCCCCTATCTTTATAAATGTCCGAGTTATGGGCTTATAAGATCTGTAATCGGCCGCCATTTTGAAACAAACAGACGGATGGTAATGTCGAGTTCAGAGGACCATCCTGTGGTGAACTGTGACATTGTTGCCGAATCTCAAGAAAAGTGGCCCGGTAGCCTCGGAGAAAAGCAGCGGACGGCTTATGGCGGACGGACGATTTTTTTATTATTCGATATTTTGATTTTGATCTGCGTATCTTGAAACGTAAAATCTCAAATTTTGAGGGGGAGGAGGAAGAATTATAAAACTTTTTTCCTTGGTCGATTAGGAAGGTCCATTATTGAAAACAATAAACCAAAAGCTTTTTTTTTTTTTTTAATGCCTTGCTATGCTCATTCCGAAACATTTCCCCTCCAAATTTATAAATTGCAATGGGCTTATAAGGTCTTTAATTGGCAATGATAGAGATTTTTGTTCTTTCTTTTTTTCTTTTTTTTTTCCTTGTTATGCTCATTACAAAACACCTTACATTCCCCATCTATCTTTATAAATGGCCTGTGACATAGTTATTGAAAATAATAAACCAAAAGCATTAATAGACATAGATTTTTTGTTCGTCCTTTTTTTTAATACCTTGTTATGCACATTCCGAAACACCTTACATTTTTCCTCTATCTTTATAAATGGCCGAATTATGGGCTTATAAGATTTGTAATCGGCCGCCATTTTAAAACAAACAGACGGATGATAATGTCGAGTTCCAAGGATCATCCTGGGATGACTGACCTGTGACATTGGTGCCGAATCTCAATAATATCAGTCCAGTAGTCTCGGAGAAAAGTAGCGGACGGGCGGATTATTTTCATTCGAAATTTGGATTCTGCGTATTTTGCAACGTAAAAGCTCAAATTTTGAGGAGAGATTACAAAAGGTTTTTCCTTGATCGATTACAAAGGTCTAGTATTGAAAATAATAAACCAAAAGCATTTATAGATAAAGATTTTTTATGTTTATTTTATTGGCTTATTATTTTCAATAATAGACCTATGGAATCGACCAAGGAAAAACATTTTGTAACCCCCCTCAAAATTTAGGCTTTACGCTTCAAAATACGTAGAAACCAAATATCGAATAAAAAAAATCCATCCGTTTTGGTTTGGTGCATTTATTGTTTTTAATCGAAAGCTGATGAAATTCCCTACGAAACGAAATAAAAATCATTTAAATCGGACCATTATTAGCTGAGATATAGCATAATTAACTTCGTAGACTAACTCTCCGGGCGGCAAGTCATCGTGGCCCTAGTCCTGCTGACTTATCTATTGGGCTTCTGACTTCCTCGTATCTCTCTGCTATATCCTTCCTTGGATTATTTCTGCACTTCTTTCAGCTTTTCTTTTTCTTTTTTTTTTGTTACTGAAGTGCACATCAAGTATTTCCTCTGTATCATTTTACATCACAGCCTACTTGCATTGACACAGTTTTTAAATTAACACTCCCAGTTCGGTACTCTCACGGCGATCATCTTGTTACAAGCTTCAAATTTCTTTTCCTTTGGTGCCTACTGTTTCCTTTTTTTTACTTGGACAGAATAGATATTTTTGAAATATTACTAAGTGGAAATAATAAACCATTGGGTAATAATTTGCATCGTTTTTATTTTTAGTGCCTTGTTATGCTGATTTTAAAACACCTTATCTCTTTTCCCCTGTCCACTGGTGTCCCTCAAGGTAGTATCCTAGGTCCTATTATCTACACGGTTTATAAAGCTGATATCGCAACCCATCCTAGCAGTGTCCTCATTGCATACGCAGATGACACATGTGTTTTATCTGTTAATAATGACCCAACTGTTGCATCCCAAACCCTACAGTCACACATAATTTTCATTGAAGAATGATGTTAGAACTGAAGAATTAAATCCTAACAGATCTCTTTTACCCTTCGTCGTAAACCCACTACTTCCTGTCCTACTTTATTAAAGAAGAATGTTCCACTTATCCCTGTTGAATAGATCCACTATCTAGTACTTCATCTTGATAAAAGCCTTACATGGAATCCTCATACAAGATTAAAACGACAAGAAACTGCTCGTAGATACCGTTTACTTCAACACTTACTAGACTAACGCTCTAAGCACCCGATTTACGATAAAAAGCTCATATACGTTGCCATTATCAGGCCTATTTGGACATATGGGATGTTCAACAAACATATGGTTTGTTCAGATCAATGGCTCATTTTTTAAAAGGTCGGAATTTTGATAATTACGAGGACGTAAAAATTGGATGTGAAGAGTTCTCTTTAACAAAGGAGTTGTACCGGCACCAAATCCATTTACTCGTAGAAAGATGGGTGAAAGTAGTTGAAAACAATGGATTTTGTTTTGAAGATTTGTATTGAATAATGTTTAAAACATGTAATCTGAAATAAAGCTTTACTAATGCACAAGGCCTTTTGTAACAACCATCACGTTTAATAATATTATTTCAATATTACTGACTACGTAAGGAAGGCTTAACAGAAAATAGTGGCAATCAGCAAATTTGATGACAGGAAGACAGCAATGGTAAGTCAGGCATGGGGAAGGATAGCACCTCTTTTATATTATGCTCCTCTTTTATATATTGCTTCAATAATACTGACTCTAGATGTGTTTATATATATATATATATATATATATATATATATATACAGGGTGTCCCACCTCGTGATGTCAATACTTTAGGAGGTTATTCTAGAAGTCATTTGTAGTTAAATGGCGCAGAAATGAAATTTCTATCTTAACCCATCGAAGAGATATCCTATTTTTTGTGTATTTTTAAAAATACACGATTTTTTAGTGAAAAACTGTAATTATTTCATTTCTGGTTGATGTATCGTAAAAAACGAGGATATTTTCAAAAACTACATTAAATTTCCAATAAGGAACATCCCCCTTTAAAATTTTATTTATTCACACAAGCGGTATACAGTAATTAATATCAGTTAAAAATTTAAAAATTAGTATTTTCTGATTGTAATCAACGGCTTTGCGCAGAATGTCTCGCCCTTCTCTCCTCATGATATTGCTCTGCTCTTCAATCCTGGCAAGGAGTTACTCCCTTGATGCTACAGGCTCGGAGTAAACTTTGCTCTTCAACGTTCCCCATACGTGGAAGTCGAGAGGAGTAAGATCGGGGGATCGAGCAGGCCATGGAACAGGTCCATATCGACCAATCCAGCAGTTTGGGAAGTTGTTATCCAACCAAGCCGTCACTTCTCTCCCACTGTGGGCCGGGCATCCATCCATTTGGAACCATGTGCGATTGATGTCAGACAGGGGATCTTCAGGCTGATTAAAAAGCGGATACAACTGGTTTTCCAGATGTTCCCTAAATAATTCCGCATTCATTCGTCTGGGCAATATTATCGGGCCATTTAGACGATTATCTACCACTCCCATCCATACATTTATGTTGAACTGGTATTGGAAGGAGGATGGCCTAACAGCATCCCCATTATCCTCCGCCCAGACATGAGTATTGCGGGCATTAAAAAGCCCCCCCACGCGTCAATGCTGCTTCCTCAGACCACAAAACACGTCTAGGGAACCAGCGGTCTTCCTGGCACTGGTCTGCAAACCATTCGCAAAATTGTCTCCTGACCGCCATTGTCGCCTGATCCAGCAATTCTTGAACCGGGCTGAGGTGGAAGGGATGTCTTCCGTCACCGACTATAATTCGGTGCACTGAGCTGAGGGGGATCCCAAGTTGTGCTTCTGCTTCACGAACACTAGAGGATGGGTTTTCATCAAAAAAATTCAGCACCTCTTCCTCACGTTCAGCATCCTAGACATCCCGTGCCCCGACAGGCTGTTTCGGCAGCGATCCAGTCTCCCTCAGTATACGAAAAGTAGAAGAAAACGTTCTGCGATCCGGCAACCGTCTGTCTGGGAAACGACGACCGTATTCACGCACAGCTTCCGAGGCATTTCCATCGGCAAGGCCATATACAAACACAATATCAGCGTATTCTTCAGTTGTGAAAAAATTAGGCATGTCTCTGGAAGCAAGTGCACCTCACTATTAGTAAAGTGATAATGAATGGCCATTTGATACTGGGAGCGAGTCTCGAGCTAGACAAGCACGGACAGGATTGGTTGACTAAAGGTATGAGTTTACCTTTGATCTATCTTTAGACATGAAAGTATTAGAAACATTATTATTATTCAATAAAAGTTTTTTTGGGTTGGACCATGCCACATTATTGTAAACCTTGATTTTGCTCATCTTGCTGTGAGCCTCTTCAAGGTTAATATCGTAATGAAAAAATAAATAAATAAATAAAATAATTCTAATTTACCTATGTAAGTATGGAAATTTCAATATGTGAGTGACTAAATAGGTTCTCCAAACATTAGATTGTTATAATAAAATAAAAAAGAAAAGCAAAAAAAATCGCCTCCTTCTTTGTATTATGTTCTCAGTGTGTTCACTCTTTGTTCTACGCCGCCGATAAATTTAGCGTAATTATGGTTTTGGAATTGGAAATTAAAGTTTTTTACACAAAATCTTTATTTTTCGGGGTGAATGGGGTATCATTTTATAGCTTATAAATTGGTGCAACTTCTGACCCAGAGGCAAACCTCTGCGCCTAAAATTGGCTGTGCTAGAAAAGTGTAAACACAATCAGAAAATACTAATTTTTAAATTTTTAACTGATATTAATTACTGTATACCGCTTGTGTGAATAAATAAAATTTTAAAGGGGGATGTTCCTTATTGGAAATTTAATGTAGTTTTTGAAAATATCCTCGTTTTTTACGATACATCAACCAGAAATGAAATAATTACAGTTTTTCACTAAAAAATCGTGTATTTTTAAAAATACACAAAAAATAGGATATCTCTTCGATGGGTTAAGATAGAAATTTCATTTCTGCGCCATTTAACTACAAATGACTTCTAGAATAACCTCCTAAAGTATTGACATCACGAGGTGGGACACCCTGTATATATATATATATATATATATATATATATATATATATATATATATATATATATATATATATATATATATATATATATATATATATATAAACACATCTAGAGTCAGTATTATTGAAGCAATATATAAAAGAGGAGCATAATATAAAAGAGGTGCTATCCTTCCCCATGCCTGACTTACCATTGCTGTCTTCCTGTCATCAAATTTGCTGATTGCCACTATTTTCTGTTAAGCCTTCCTTACGTAGTCAGTAATATTGAAATAATATTATTAAACGTGATGGTTGTTACAAAAGGCCTTGTGCATTAGTAAAGCTTTATTTCAGATTACATGTTTTAAACATTATTCAATACAAATCTTCAAAACAAAATCCATTGTTTTCAACTACTTTCACCCATCTTTCTACGAGTAAATGGATTTGGTGCCGGTACAACTCCTTTGTTAAAGAGAACTCTTCACATCCAATTTTTACGTCCTCGTAATTATCAAAATCAGAATAACCCCCTAAAGTATTGACATCACGAGGTTGGACACCCTGTATAAACACATCTAGAGTTATTAACTCTTATCTAGAGTTATATGGTTATTAACTTGTCAATATTATTGCTTCTACAAACTCCTCAGGTAGGCAATATATTAACGAAATTCGATATTGACTCAATAATATTAACCGTGTAAGGTGGGATTTGTAGGTGTGAATGAAGATTATTGATGAATCGAAAAGTGATTATATCATATTTATTCATTTTTTTTTATTTTCGACGGAAAAATAATCTTGAACGGATTTGGGATTGTGGTGGTCTTCCATGGTCTCTTATCGTAGCATTCATTCAGGTCTGGCAACTGCCCTTGCTCGCAGTTCTTCTTCCAGCCCTTCCAATAACTGAAACCACCCATTTCCTTAAATACTATTAAAGCACAGTTTATGCTCTTCTTTACTTGTCTTGACAATAAATCTGTGTAACAAATGGGCAGTTAAATATATGTTTTTATTTGTGTTTTTAAGGTAAAGTATTACATAGAGACCATTCTTACTTGAACACTTCACATCACAATCTCCCCCACGCTCATTCATACCACACCATCTTTTACTATTTATCTGAAATGAAAAAAATATGTTATTAACTAGCCTTCCCATTGGCAATTCTAACATCTATATTCTATAACATCTATATTTTATTTCTGAGTTAAAGTATCTGTGCAATATTGATTTTATCATTTGAGCTTTTGCCAATTGGTTCTAGGATGTTTTAAATTAAAACTAACATAGCTCCAAGAATCTGTTTATATTCGTACTTCGCCAGTTGAAATCACGAATATCAAAATAGCCTTTTTGATGTGAAACATGCGGCGGGTCTGACCGACTGTTGGCGTAGCGACGCACAGTGGGAAAAATAACTGATGGTGGACAAAAGTCAATCTCACAAATGTTCTCCATTGAATTGTAGTTGTTTACTACGATAGTTGGATGGTTCAAAAACGATATAGTAAGTGCTGATAAGTCATTTATAAACACTGTGTGGCCTTTAAAGTTATGAATAAACATGTATTTACCTTAGTCTCGCACTTTACTATTTGTTCATTCCCGATACATAGGTTGCCCGTTTGTTCTTTGCCACCAAGAGGTGGTGCAACTTCAGCAATATGGATGCTTACAGGCAAGGAAAGTTTTACGAATAAAATATATAAATATAACAAAATGTATTCAATTTATTGTCGAGAAATTGCATAAATTAAATCCAGAATAAAAAAAGTATCGAATTAACGAAAAGTAACGCGATTACCTATACATGGTTTTAAAGGAAATTTAATGCCGTTTTTAAATATGAAATTGTTTTTTGCCCAAGTTTGCCAATTAAGCATTCATTCTTACTTTTTTTTTTTAAAACCGTACATTGATATTGTTTTTCAATGTACGATTTTTCTCAGTAAAGTAAGAATAGAAACTTAATTGGCAAACTTTGGCAAAAAACAATTTCATATTTAAAGACGGCATTAAATTTCCTTTAAAACCATGTACAGGTCATTGCGCTATTATACGCCGCTTGTATACTTATTTTATTCTAGAATTAATTTATGTCGTTTCAAGACAACGGTTTATACTAAATCCAGAATAAAAAAAATATAAAAGTAACGCGGAAAAACGCAGTGACCTATACATGATTTTAAATTAAATTTAATGTAGTTTCCTGTTATATATTGAGAAAACAGGTGTGGAAGAAAATATTTCCGATTAAATAATAGCAATTAAATATTGGATAGTTTAATTAGTTGCCACGTAATTCATTCAATATTCACATAAATAAGTTTTCCTTTCGAACAAAGAAACATCGTGCACAGGATCTTTTTACTTCCAAAGGTCGACTTGAGATACCCCAGCTTGCGAGCTTAACCAGCCATAATGATAAGGAATCGTAAAAATATGGCAGAGGCTCTCCTGGCAAGGTATAGTAAAGCCTGCAGCCAAGAACAAAGGGCAATAGAAAAAATATTCATTAGACTCGATGCCGAGGGAAGGGACGCTCCTCCTAGCCAAAATTCTTAAAGGACCCACCAATAGAAAGGCCCAAAAGGAGAGTGGGAATGTATGAAAAATAGATTTTTCAAGAAAGCGAAGGTAAAACAAAGAGAAAGGGAATGCGACACGGAAATATAGGAGTTAGAACTGCAAGGTGGGACAGTGAACATCTGAGTGTAGAAGCAGAGTGTCCAGCTCCGGCAGGCAGAGCAGAAGACCGCGGCGAGGAGACAACCAGACCATCAAGCGGCAAAGCGACGACGCAGGTAACAATAAGATTGTTGTTTAATATTATGTGGCACTATAATAAAATTTTAATAAGCAAGTTATAACCAGTATTCTCAAATACGCATGGTTTATAATGAAGTTAATTCAGGTTGTGAATTATTAACCAGCAGTTTAATTAATAAAGTATGTTAAATAAAGTAAGTATTATGTCAAAATATATTATTATATTTACCCCGCATGCCATTTATTAGTTAAGTGAATTGGTAAACGCGACACCTTTGGAAAGGATCTCCAATAGTATTTATAATATCCCAACCTAGTGACCATAGCAGGAGGGTCTGTGGTCTCTATCCTTTTAAATTAAGAAATATCAATAATACAGTCAGATTGATCAGTTCCCTTCTAGAACCGATAAAGATATAGTACACATTACATAATTAAGTCGGGTAAATGCGGTTCCTGGACCTCTCACCTGCCTTAGAAAAGCAGTTTATCAGAAACATATGTAGCATTTCAAAATAACGTGTTTTTTGACAATTACGTTTTCATTATGACTTTTTTGAGAAAAACTGGTTATTAAAAAACAATTTCAATATACGATTTTTCTCAAAAAAGTAATAAAACAACAAACTCTGGCAAACAAAAAGTTAATATTTGAAAACAACATTAATGTTATGTGACGGGAATGAGGTTACAGAAGTTTATCGCCGCACGGCTGGCAGAGAGCAAAGAGGTTTGGTAAAATGGATTCGCCACTGACGCAATTATCTATGATATTTTATTTCTCATTTAGATTTATTTGATACGCATTTTTAGTTATTGTTTATTTTCTATATCACAATTTTAGTCTGCTTTTCGTATCTTTCAGTGGTAAATCCATTAGAAACATCCCGCCAGTTGTTGTGTTTTTGGTGTGTTGTAGCGTGGTTGTTTTTGGTGATCTGTTAAATTGATTTTCTGATTGTTTTGCTGATATAATAGACCTGGAACTGTTTTTTTGGCTTGTACAACTGCTTTACGATTTGGTAATAAAGAATTAAGAGGGGAATAAAGTTTGCTACTTTCTTAATCATCCTAAACACTTTAAACTTGCTTTAAAACCATGGACTAGCCATTGCGCTACTCCGTGATTCTTTATCTGGAGTTAATCTAGTTAATCTAGGAGTCATTTCACGAAACAGTTTGAACCAACTCCAGAATAAAATAAGTATTAAAGTAGCTAGGAATAACGCAATATATATAGTTTTAAAGGAAAATTTATGTAGTTTCTAAATATGAACGCGAATGTATATATGAAATAATTTCTACTTCCTTGTACGAAGTAAAGGAAGTATTGGAATCGCGAAAATTTTTGGTTTTCAGATTTCAACGAAAATATCCATTTTGACTTGCTTCGTCGTGACGTCTGTACGTACGTGCGTATCTCGTATAACTCAACAACGGTTAGTCGTAAAAAGTTTAAACTTTGTATTTAGGATTGCTGTAAAATCTAGTCGTGAACTTC
Source organism: Rhaphigaster nebulosa (assembly GCA_948150685.1). Classification (NCBI taxonomy): domain Eukaryota; kingdom Metazoa; phylum Arthropoda; class Insecta; order Hemiptera; family Pentatomidae; genus Rhaphigaster; species Rhaphigaster nebulosa. Next base: position 82,474,269 of record OX411309.1, on the reverse strand, counting down.
ACTTTTTGGTCATTACAAGAATACTGGAAGTGGTACTTAACTTGAAGGTCATTATTGATTTTCAGAAAAATTATATTAAAATATAATGCAAAATTTCTCATATACTTGCATATTAATATAAATAGCATGGTAAATTTTGATTAACATTGGCAGACCATAAGTGGTACTTTCCATGAAGGTCATAAGAGACGTTCATCAAAAATTGTATTAAAATATAATGTAAAACATCTCAAATTTGGTAAAAAGGACTTTTATATTAATATGAATGTATTTATCAGATTTTGGTTAAAATTGATGAGCCGAAGAGGGTATTTTACTTGACGGTCGTAATAAACTTACATCAAAAATTATATTAAAATTAAATACTGAGATCATATGGTTCCGAATGAAGGGTTTTTTTCCACTCCAATTAAACATTTTTGTTACTTGTTTTAAGTATAAAATACTACTGGTTTTCCTCTCCAGTTGTGTTATGAACAAGTCTGCATCTAGAGAATAAGAAATAAGTTAAGTGGGTTCTTCCACTTAAAATGTCGGAACTGTCGATTTCTAATGCTTTATTTAGTGGCATTGACAGTTCTTATGGTGTCACGGAATACGAAGAAATCTCTTGGAAACTAGTTATTTACTGAAAGAAAATGACATATAATAAGAGAATGAGACCTTCAGAAACAACAACATGTGTGTGTGAGTCAATATATGGATGTCGTGACGCCGAGTGTTGTTTTTGAGATACTGCAATCTTCGGAAACTAGTAACCAAATTCTAGATACGCACAAACGTACGTTCAGACATCACGGCGAAAATAGTCAAAATGGATTCAGGGATGGTCAAAATGCTATCGCATTTGAAATCTGAACCTAAATTTTCACGATTACAATACTTCCTTTACTGCGTACAAGGAAGTAAAAATGTATGCTGATTGATATTAAACGTATTAATATTCTGTATGATAAATCATTAGATTAAATAAAACTTGCCTACCTGAAACAAACCTAAGTCGCTGCTACCGTCCGGAAGCGGTCCTGTTACCAAATCTGTCTGCATATGGCTTTCTGCATCGATCAAACAAACCCCTGTTCCAAAATTAATTCAAGGATTAATTTATAATATTTCAACAATATTAGTAATATTCGTGCAATGCTCTTGAAATTGTTGGTCTTCTTTTTATTAATGAAGCAAATACGTTTAAATTTTGATAGTAGTGAGGTTTAATCCATTTGCTGTTATATAATAAAAAAAAACGAGAAAGAGATCAAGCCAAAACTTACCAATTTGATTTTTATAAATAATTTATTTTGGGAAAATTGGTTACTTTGAAATTTTAAACACCTTCTTGAATCACAATGCTGATAGAGAAAAAATATTTTTAGCCGGTTATAGAGTTGGTGTTCACTTCATGACATGGAATAATAAAAAACGACTGATTGCTGAAACAACTTCGTTGTTTTTAATGAGCATAATATCAGAATAAGTTTCTAAATAGCATACGAAGGGGCGTTCATCACTGTTCCTGAATTTCGATCTTACAATTTGATTGAGAGACAAACCATTCAGACAATCCAGTCCCAGTCATCCTAACCATCCCTGACTAGAATCTTTATAGTATAAATAATGCCCAATGGATGAGTGGACCATATCGCGCTGGTTCACAAAGCTCTGAATATGATCAGATTTGTATAATTTGTGAGGATTTATTTCGTGAGTGGCGAGGAGGTGGGAGGGAGGAGGGAAGGAGAGGGTGGATTCTATCGATTTGGTGATCGTTCATTAAGTTTTCGAATTTGTTAATGTCAATTTAACTACCGAAATTTTGTTCGGCCGCGAGCATTTCTACTTAATTATTATTTTTCAAAATTCTTCGGTACAGGTATCGTTTACAAATAAGGTTTTCAAGGGCGCCATTTCCGGATTTAATATAGGATTTCCGATCGCGCATGCGCATTTCGATTTACCGTTGCAATTGAAGTTTTTTATGATGTGGGGATCGTTTATTAGGTTTTCGAAGGTTCTGATTCCTTTTTTTCATTAGATTTTTAATGGTGCATGCGCGTTTTGCATTTCGGTTACTGTTGGAGTTTTCTAATTTGAAAAATCAGAACCCGCAAAAAACTAATTAACGATTTGTATAACAAAGAAAAGCTCAACAATATCATCATATTGAAAAGTGATGGGGCAATCAAAAGTCCAATGAAAAAAATCGAAACAAAACCCTCGATAACCTAATAAATGATTCAAGTACCAAAAATATCTCAACTGTAATATTAATTCGAAATGCTCATGCTCGATAAAAAATTCAGATAGTAAATTCGGAAATTGCGCCCTTGATAAGGGAAAATGGGAAAAAAAAAAAAAAAAAAAAAAGATAAGCTAGTAAACGACTCCTATGGCGAAGAATTTTGAAAACAAATATTTGAGTAGAAATGCTCGTGGCCGAACTAAATTTCGCTAGTAAATTTGACATTAAAAACTTAGAAAACCTAATGAACGATCATCAAATCGATGAAATCCAGCCCACTCACACACTCACTCTATGGCGCTACAGCCCTAGAAGGGCCTGGGCCTCCTCCACAATCTTACTCCACTCTTCTCTATTCTGGGCGAGTTTCTTCCATCCTCTGATTCCCATTTCTCTCAATACCTTCTCCATGCTATCCGACCATCTCAATCGTGGGCGTCCCCTCATTCTTTCTCCTCCGGGCATACCATCTAGCAACTTTTTAGGTATCCTACTAGCCGACATCCGCTCCACATGTCCCAGTCACCTCAACTGATTCTTTCTGACAAAGGAAACCAGATCTGGTTCTTGAAACATTTCTTTCAGCTCCTCATTCTTTCTTATTCTCTAGTTGCCGTTTTCACAGACAGGTCCATATATTCTTCTTAGTACTTTCCTTTCCCAAACTTTTAATATTCTTTCACTTTCTTTGGATAGTACCCAAGTCTCACAGCCATATGACACAACCGGTCTAATGACTGTTTTATATAAAATGACCTTAGCTCTGTTGGTGAGACCTCTGAATTTTAAGGGCTTTTGAAGAGCATAATAGCACCTGTTTCCAGCAGCTACTCTTGCCTTAATTTCTTCTTGGTGTTCATTCTTTCATGTGACAAGAGCACCCAAATATTTAAATTGGTTTACCATCTTGAAAGTGTGGCTTCCAAATTTGACCATTTCTTCTCTGTTATCTGGTGGGTTTCTTGATGACTTCATATAGACTGTCTTTTCATCGTTTACATGGAGGCCCAATTGAATTGCAGCCTTTTCGAATTCCTCAAATGCCCCTAATAAAGCTGCTCTTGATCTAGCCGATATTACTACATCGTCTGCGTAGGCCAGATGCTGCGTCAATCTGATATATATCGTGCCATTAGGGCTTGAAATCCAGTCCTCCCCTCCAAATAAATAAAAAATAGTAAATATTTAAAAATAAATAAACAACAACTTTATTTCAAAAATTAAAACTACTTGAAATTAGCACTTAATATCAATTATCTAAGAGACAAAAAAAAGTCGGATGAATAAGCTAGAATTATTTCAAAAGTTATTATTGTAATGAAATTATTATTTTTCAATAATTATATAGATAAAATAGAATTAATTCATGTCCGGTTGAAGTAGAAAAAGTTACAATTGAAATAGAAAAGTTTACAATTGAAATGGAAAAAGTTACAATTGAAATAGAAAAGTTTACAATTGAAATGGAAAAATTACAATTGAAATTGAAAAGGTGATAATTGATTTGGAAAAGGTAATAATTGACGTGGAAATGCTGTAATCAGCAGTGCTACTTTAGTAATAATAAGAGAGTTTTGTTAACATGATAAACTTTTTTTGTTAATTTGACTTGTTAAATTTATTTTTTCTCATCATCAACATCAGTACTACACATCTGGCGTGATAAGTTAAAAAAGCTTAACTCCAAATTATTCTTATGAATATTTTTATGTTACTTACCCTGATTGGTCTAAAGTTTTTATGACATTAGAAAGCCCTAAAACCACTGATTTTGATCCAATCATTGGATGTCAAATATCATAAAAAGATATAGTTTTTTATATTTTACAAAAGTTTGTAGGAAATTTTTCTAATTTAGTTGGAAATTTTGGCAGTACTAATCATAATTTTTATACCTATTCGAGTATACAAAAAAAAATGTATTTAGAAAAATGATTTGGATTTAGGGCCTTTTAGTTTTTTCAATTAGACATTTAAAAAAACTATAATTTCAAAATACTCTATAACGTATTCATTATTTTGAAGGGGTAAAAAATAAATTTCATAATAATCATTTATTTTAATTTTTAAAAAATGATTATTATAAAACTCTATAAGAATTTCGGGAAGATGTTTTTTGATATTTTCCTAGTTAACCTTGATTAAAATTTACTGCATTCCTATAAATTTGAGAGAAATATACATTTTTTTTTTTTAAAATACCAAACGGAAAATACTTAGTTAATATAACAAAATGGTATAACAAATATAATACAAAAAAATAAACCTCATTACAGTCCGGTATCATCGTCTCGTCAAACCCCAACCACAGCAGCTCCCTGGCTAGTTCGCATTTCATATAGTGCCGGCAATATCCTCCGGTCACTAACCAGAAGATCATTAATAAAACCAGGTTGTTCCTAAAACGATTTTTAATCTTGGCCAAAATCTATTTGAAATATATATATATATATATATATATATATATATATATATATATATATATATATATATATATATATATAGAAAGAGAGAGAGAGATAATAGAATAGTATAGAAACCAAACTTTATAATAGGACGGCTTTTAAATGTGGCTAAGGAAGGGGCATGCCGGATTTTAGAAGGTAGAGGTGTATAAAGGTCAGTAGGCCGAGATCTTTTGGACTGGGAGTGGATATAGGACTTGAATTGGAGGAGATTGTAGACATAGGAAGGGCACTGGTGGTTAATTACTTGGTAAAGGAATGTTCCTAGAAAATACTGTCTTCGGAAGGAGGGAAAGAGCCATCCTAAGTGGGCTTAGTGATGTGAAACTGGGTGCGTAGTTGTGAAAGGGTACCCTTAACAAACCTTGCAATGCTCTTCATATACGAGTATATGCATATATATGTGTGTGTGTGCTGCATGATTATAATTACAAAAATAAAAAAAAAGTAGTATAAAATTAACATAGTGATCGGTGCACGGTTATTGTAAAACTAACATAATTATATACTGTTCTGTATACCATCTCTGGATGGACGTCTGGCATCTGTCATAACAGGCTCGAATAATGATAAAGGAAAACAGTAAGGATAATTATTCAGTCCCAAGGGTAGGTATTTTATGAGGAAAATACCATTTGTGATTAATTAATGAAATATCAGCATAAAATTCAATGTTAATAAAATATTAATCGTTAGATTTCCCAAATTATCAAATTCCCAAGTATTAAAATCCTTCAGTATTTCCTAAAATCAGTTAAATTATTAACCAATCGAGGTTTCACCAATTCATACATCATCAAGACAGAAAAAGTTAAGATTGCATAAATGCAGACAAGAAATAGATCATCTCGAATCAACATCCTAAATCCGACTATTGCAATTTCGATAGCATATCACTCCAAGACAATTCTTAAACTGTTAGGATAAGTACAAATTGAGTTTTATAATGATTGGAAATAGTTATGAGTATTCTACAGATGCACGAGTTTTTTGACTGTCTCTTTACTAATAATTCACTTAGAGAGTGGCTATAGGATCTTTATTCCTAACCCCCAACACTGTGTATCTCCTGGATCTACTGAACAGGTGGCCCTTTAACTTAATACTACCTGGACTATTCCCAATATATGTTTGGGAGCTCTGGAGAATAGTGTCCTGCGGTCTGTCCAGCAATCAATCTTTCTGGATTATTTCGAGATTTGGGACGAAATGGAAGGATTTTCTGAAATCCTATCCAGAGGAAATCTATCTGATGAGTCTGCATTAATTAAACATTAAAAAGAATTATTTAAAAAAAAATAAAAATAGTATAGGTGAACAACTTAAGGAAGAAGAACCTTGTGTGCTGATCTTAGGCTGCCTAACGCTCAAGGTTGTGAAAGCCTTCTCTCTCAACATAGCTTCAGAGCTTCCTTGTCAATATACCATCTTGGATTTTTTTTCTTTTTTTTTTACATTTTGAATCGCTTTACATTCTTTCAATCGCGTGCACTAATTCATAAATTGATTGTTATTTCAATAACAAAAGGTTCTTGCTAGACTAGCTTCCTTAAGTTTTTTATCTAAAGCTAATAATAGATTGAATGAAAATGATAGGAGGCAAAACAGGCTTACATACACGAGTACCAAGATTCATCGAAACTAAGTCGTTCTAAAGTGTCGTTGAACTCAAAGAATTAAAAATATTCATAAAACACTTGGTACATATCAGTAATTTCTGAAGATTTTTGTTTAGTAATGCATGGATTAAATTGTTGTTAACTCTAAAAACACAATGATACTTAAATTAACTCTAAAAGGTTTAGAGTTCAAGGTTTAAACTTTAATATAATATTGTCAACATTGGTAACACAATAAACACGCTTGCTCCTTTTCTTGACACTAGTGTCAACTTCAGGAAAATGGCAATCAGTGATGCATATTAAAAATGCTTATGTTGTGATTTTCATAAGGAATCTATCTGTTATGATTTGATTAATTTTTAACGACTGGTACCTAAAATTGACGAGCTGTTCCAAATATTGCCAGACAATATTTTTAACAGTTTATAAAAATCAGGACTGGAAACATATTTGATAAGTCCTGAGGACCCTTTCTAGCAATGAATTTGAAATTAGGTCACTTGCTGCTCGAAAAAGCTAAAGAACTGAAATTTCCACTGATGACAAGAGTTTTCAATTATGTACGGGGCACATTACAAGTAAACTGAGTATATGGAACGTTGGATAAAATATATGAACTTCCAGAACCACTGCCTATACATGGAAAAATTGATAGCATTGGCTTTTTTTGTTCACGTTATTATTACTAGTTTAAAATAATTTTTTTGCTTATTGATTTTTATTTCGGAAAGGATATCTTTAATTGTGTTTTTTTAATACTTGAAAATTGATTAAATATTGCATTGTTTCTAATATTTTCAATAAAATTTTATTTGTTTTGTAATGAAAAAAGGAGTATTATTTTCATCTCACTGAAGTAGATTTCATCCATAGAAAAAGAAAAGTCATAATTAGGCATCGTCTAACTGTAGACGTATCATAATTAGGAAAAGAGTGAAGCTACATTATTTTTTTTTTTCTTGAAATAGATAATGTCTCCAAAATAGACTGAGCTATAAAAAAAAATGATATACTCAGGTTTATTTTCTACAATAACTAAGGAAAAAATTTCTAAAAGAAAAATAGGCTCTGCTTAAAGTGACAACTTTTGGATCATTTAACCTAATGTTTAATTTGAAGATCCTGGAGAAAAGGAAAAAATAACTCGAAGCGTCAAAGATAATTGTCATCTCTGTTAATCGTTTCCAGTTAAAATCTGTTTACTACTTTAGTTTACTACTTAAACTGCTATAATTGACTTACTGATAAATTACTATAATTAGTTATCGTTTAAATAATTTGCCACTATCAGGTGATTACTTAGGGCGAAATTAGATGTTTAAGCTCCATAGGAGATAAATTTCACTGAGAACATTTCAAAAAAGAAAATTTCCAAGTAAGGGTATAATAGATTAAGTTAAATTAGGAAAAGTCTGCATTAAGTGATGAAACTTCGTCCGCCAACTTTTTCTCCGCGGTAGAAAATTAAATCGAGGCATTACTATGATTGTTTCCTTTTCTTTCCGTGTGTTTCCGCTTCTTTCTTTTTTTTTTTTCAATTACTACAGCTGGATGTTTTTAAAATCTTCTTGTTTTGGCAAAAAATTTCTGCTAGATTATAAAGAAAACAAGTGTTACACAACTGAAATTTCAAGGGAATACTGGTTATTATCACGGAAATACTTTTATAAAATCAGTATTACATCAGCATCTTTTTTTCTAATTATGTTTAATTATTACAAGTATTGAAATATTAATCATTGATAAAAATAAATTTGAGGGCGTAGTGACCGAGAGTGGTGGGACAAAAGCGACACCGGTTCAAAGGTGGCTAGTGGGAAGTGATTTTTGCAGGTTCCGCGTTTATCTACACTATTATTCTGGCTAGAAAGGATTGTTGGCCTGTAGGAATAATTCCCCTTGCTATTCTAGGACATTTAATCCAATAAACAATTAATAAACTGGCGATCCGGCTATTTTTACAGGCCGCTTGATGATCCTTCGGTTTTCAGTAATTATCAAACAAGCTTCTTTACGAATAATGTTTCGTACCCATCTGACGGAATATTCTGAAACATTTTTAGCAAAAGCCAAGATGTCAAAAATTCAGAAAATTTAATGTTTGAGTGTTTAGTGTTACGCTTTACGGTGTTTAGTGAATGTCCGGAATACGATATATTATGTATATATACGATAAATAATGATTAGAAAATCTATTGTCCAGAGGCGGTTTCAAGAGGGAGCGAAGGGAATGACTATATCCTTGTGGATCTCACGCCAGAGAAAAATTAAATAAACTACTAATATATTATAGACAAATTTGTTTTAGCGGGCTCCGAACTCCCCCTTTCCTTGTTTCCTTGGAGGGTGTTCCATAGCCCCCAAAACCCCGTCCCAACGAAGGGAGGCCCCGCAAGGTCTCGATTCGCTACTGCTATTTTCCACGGGACAACTTCTAGATGGGAAATCACCACAATCACAACCAGCTACCGAAGCCTGTCCTCTATACTGGCGACTTTAACTGCCACAATCAACTCGGGAGACACAATCCACAAACCATCATACCTAGAACCAAAGGATTTCGCAATCGGCCGTCTGTTCCACGGTAATTATAACCCTGTTACTGCAAACAATCATATTCTTGTAATTGGGCTCACTTTTAACTAGCGTTTATCCTTAGCTCTAACACTAAAAATTAACAATTCATTTTTAAATAATTGACACTTAAATGGTTTGCCACTTCTTAGGAAGGATCTAAAAATGATTGAAGCTTGTTAATAAGGAATCCTTTGATTTTTGGCAGTTGGTGCTTCTTATAGTTCTAATGTCTTCATACTTTGCAATACTGATTTTGAATCCTCTCATCAATGCTCTGATAATTCCATTACCGAAATATAGCGATATGTTCTCGGTTGTTTTGCTAATTTTGCTCGGAAATTTCTTTTCCTTTTTTGGTACGAAATAGTCCCTGCGACATAATCCATTTTAGGCATTGATAAATTATTTTCCAATTCTATGACTTTGTTTTTATTGAAAACTAGTTTCAATTTATATTACATGTAATTTAATATGTATAATAATACCAAACTGTATTTTAAATTGCCTATTTTTGATTTTTTTATGTTTTTAGAACTTAAGATGAATGTACTTACTTACTTTATATATAAATAATATAATCGATTTTGGTTGAAATTAAAGAGCCGAAAGAGGTACTTCATTTGAAGGTCATAATTAACTTACATCAAAAGGTATATTGACATTTAATGTAGAGATCATATGGTTCGGTAATAAAGGTTATAATGATAACTCACCATTTGTAAGTTGAACAAGTCTGCAGCAAGAAAATAATATTAGGGATTGTTAAATTATTTGCCACATCTATAATTTTGTTTTTATTGAAAACTAGTTTCGAATGTTATACATTCATCTTCAGTTCTAACACACAAAAATTCAAAAATAAGTAATTCAAAATACAGTTTGGTATTATTCTACATATTAAATTTAATGTAATATAAATTAGTATAAAACATTTATGAATTATGAATTTAATTATGAAAAGAAATAAATACATGTTGGTATTCACCAAGGCTTAAGTAGATTAGATCAAACAGCAAAGTTTGTATTAGTTTTTTATCTCGCACTGAACTAGCAATGGAAGAAAGATGTGGTGTTTATAGGTAAACGGTTTAAGGGTCGGGGTTTTTCCAATAATTCCGGCGAGTTATGGATGGGAATAAATTTAAGATTGGGCAATGCATTACATAAAAAAAATGCAGAAGACCTTTATGATCACGTTAGAATCTTACAATGCTATCCAAAAAGTATTAAGTACATATTTCATTTCATTCTAAAACATACTAAAGCCATTTCATTCCAAAACGAACTGTATCCTGTGTGAAACGACAGCCTTTCTTTTAGTTTCCTTTTTGACAGCAGAAGACCCTGATTTCCGTAATATTATATTGTTTTTTCTCCATTTTTGTGAATTTTTATTGGTTCAGTAACAATTCCTTGAATTACTGCTATGATTTTGATAAGGTTTAACCTGTTGATCATTTTTAAAGTTGATTTCAATAATTTAGTTGCGTCTACTTGGTTATTGTATATACTCTTTCAAATTATGATTTTTCATAATATTTCTGTTTGAAACCACATAAAGTAGGTTTATACATTTTCCGAATCTCATATTTTAATGAAATAATGGAATTAGATCTCGGAAACTGTTAGAATTTTCCATTCCCTGTACCTCCAAATAAGAGGGTGTCTGATCCGTCCAAATGGGAAAAAGATAATGGGAAAAGGATCCAAAATAATAATAAATTGTATATTATTTTACAGACGTTTCCAGCCAAAACAATTAAAATGAAAAAAGTTAACATTTAATTTAATGAAAGTAGTTATATTCTTATATAACTATAAGATATTAAGGATATTAAGTACTATATCCCATTCAGTTCTAGCCAAAAAGTGTTGTATCCACATTTATTTCCAAAAAGTACTGTATTCATATTATATTGTCAAAAATTCATGAGAAAATATTAACTGCAAAGTTATTACAATTATAAAAAAAAATTCTAGATTTTTCTCTGCAAAAAGAATGAGGTAAATTGGTCTCATAAAAAATTAAGGAGATTTTTGCGTTTCCTATAAAATTTCATAAAATGCAGTTAGTACCTTTTGGAAATAATTTTCAATTAATGGTGTTATAATGACGTAGTAGAAAACATGCTTAATTTCGGAGTAGTAGGACGACAACCCTACTCACGATCCAACACAGTAGGATGTATGGATGGAGTAATGCTTGAAGAACGATCGGAGAAGCCTTCAAACATCCAACACGTTCTATGTAGTCCTACACCACAGTTCACAGTCAAACGGTAGTCCGATATCTAGTGCAGGCCTACAAGGTTAATCTACACGTAAGACTGTAAATGATCTCGATCCAAGTAAATATAAATCAGTTTTTTCAGAAACCACACGTGTCATTGTTACCGGTTTTGAGTTGAGGGTAGTCTCAACATTTTGCCTGAACATCTAATGATATTTACATTGCTAAAATCTGGCATAAATAATTTAAAGCTTGGTTGATTAGACCATATTTTTTTTATCGATTTTTATCTTTTAGAATGTTAGTATCTACTAAATAGTTTTTGGGATTTTCTCAAAATCGTGAAAATGTCATATGTGTAGATTCTGAAATAACCGATTCATATGCTGAACGAGACATAAAGGTAACATGTGGTGAAACAAAATGAAAAAGAAATACAGTGGACAGCAAAATGATTGAATTTTGTAAATCGTATTGTCTGCAACGCAAGTGATATTGAATAAAGTTTCTTCGTGGTATACCAAGGTGCATTTAAGACTTTTTCAAACGATTTTGATTTGGAGGAATTTACGAAGAACTATAGGCTCAAAATTAAACTTACAACTTCAGTCATAAATGTATTTTGGTAGAATAGTTTTTAATATAACTTTTTAAATTCATACCCTCCTGAATACGTAGCGTGCAGGACTGTATTCTATACAATGTTTATCACTTAAATAATTGATTCCTCAACATCAACTAGTGACTACACTCAAACAGAATAATAAAAAAACAAAAAAAATTCACTTGGACATGTGGGTCCTTTCCAGGCACTTTTCTTCTATCTCAGTAAATGCGAGTGTTATTTGAACTAAAAAAAAAAATCCATTTTCTAACCTCAATCTTAAATTTGTTTCAATATTCAACGATTACATTTATATCACATGTTAAGATCTATACTTTCGGACGTTTTTCTTATAAATACAATTATGATTCTAAATTCTAGACATGAAAAGCATTAAAAAAAATCGTATTATTAAACTTTTTTTTCTCTTTGATATAGAGCCCAAAGAATGTTTGATTTAATGTCTTCTTGAAATGATCTAAGTACGTATTCGAAACAACCGGTATAATCCACTGATAAGGTTGGTTCATACTTTTGTAACTACACAAATTGCTTGAGTTTGTAGACTTAGGCTGGAGTAATTTTCCTTTATATTTTCGTTTTGTGCAGAACTCGGGGTGTCAGGATGCTTTGGTAAACGTGGTATGCTCCAGGGTTAGAGGATCCAACAGTTTGTTTATCTATGCCTCAGGGGAACGGACACGCTTCACGGGAGGCTCTCCGGTGAAATCGCATTTAATAATCTTTTATTAACGGTTTTATAATCATAGCATAGTTATGCTATAATTAATTAGAACTTAGAAAATTTAGAAAATATGAGAACTATTGAAAAAAAGGCATTCAGATAAATTATATAAATATAATTGCATACAAAATAAGTAATAATAAAAGGCTTTGCGAACATAATGTTTCAATGGCAATAAAATCTCAACAATCACTGCCTACATAACTCCATCCACTGGCTTTCATCTAAACTGTGTTATGTCAACCTTAACAAAATTCTCCCTCCTACTTCTAAACCTACCCCGTTTAATTTAATTTTAATTGATATGCCTTTACATTAATTATATTTACAAGGTGCACGCTCCGAATTTCGTCGCTGTGAGTCATCCTTAATTCAATAGTGCAGGGGTGGCCAAACCGTGGCGTATGCGCCAAATCTGGTGCATCGGATGACTGTGGCGCATTGCATCTTTGCGCCTATAAGTATTTTTATACCGCGGGTTTTGACTGTAGGGTTGAATAGTTGAAACCATACTATTTGGATGTCATATCATATATATATATATATATATATATATATATATATATATATATATATATACACATAAGTTTATTTCTATTGAAAAGATTATTAAACATATGCCAGAACCAGAACTTCTAGCAAGCAAAAAGAACAGACAAATCCATGTTCCAAGCTGATCTCGCTCTCAATACCAACTGTTGTGACCCAGAGTTATCTTCACCAAACATGACTCTCTGGTATCACGAAGCGATTACCCTCACGTACAGGAGATTATTTTTGACTATTGCAGATTGATGCTTTAAGAAACTGGCGTAAATTATTTAACTGAATTGCGTGATTGAGTTATTTCTTTCTCTCTCCTAAGTGAAGCAGATCCTATCCTTATCTCTATTTTCAAATCCCTAACAATGAAAGTACGAAGTTATAATAAGTGTTCTATTTATGTGGCGCATCTGGATTCGTCGGTGAAAAATTTGGCGCATGGTATGCAAAAGGTTGGCCACCCCTGCCTAGTGGATTTCTCTTTCTTCTTTGGGCCAAATATTCAACGAAAAACATTAATTTTGAACAAATTAAGCGTTGTTAAACGACCATATTGCATGAAGTATTTATTTTGTTATCAGAGTTATAAATGTGACAATGAATTTATTATAATACAGGAATAAATAATTTTATATTTTTCATATCTAGGAACATAATATAATAGCTATACATAATAGCTATGTTTTTGTTTTTTTTATTATAACTAGGTATATCCTACAATATAAAAATCAGTCTTCCACAGATGCCAAATTAGGAACTATTAGTACCTACTACTATAAATAATTCAATAAATAGTTCGAATAGATTCCAATTATTTGTAGCTGGAACGATTCCTTAGCAGCTGGAATGGAATTCCTAGAGACAGTGGGAGATGTCTGGGATTGGTTTCCCTCTGCACTTGGATGTCCACCCACTCCATGCATGGAATCCATAGTCGGCGTAGATTTCAATGGCACATCTGATACTCTCTTCGACATCATCTCCAAGGAAGTCTATAATTTGAACATATATGTAAGAAAAACATTTATTTTTATTCAATTTATATCATAACATTAGAAAAATGAGTAATTTAATCAAAAGTTTAAAATTAAATAAATAAATATTCCTCAAATATGTTCATATTATTATTAAAAAAAGATATGAATATTTTTTATTGTTCATATTCAGGATTATAAGATTATATTGTGAAAATTTAATACTTGTTCTATACTAAATTTCAATTGTTATTAATATATGAAATAACAATGTTTAGACACGGAATAGTACTGACGAATTAAGCCTGACCTACTGAAAGTAGTTTTTATATCATATTGTTATAAAAATAATAATGAATAAATAAGTTGAGACATAAGGACCGTCAGAATTTTTATTAATTAATGATTAATATTTTGTATAAAATGTAAGTTTTGTGTTATTTGTTTTACATAAATAAATAATATCGCTTTGTAATTTTATGAGGATAAACTTTTATATTGGATAACATTATATTTTGTTTTTATTCCTGCACTTTAATTGAATAAAATAATTTTAATCAATATTAGGATTATAATTATTATCAATTAATTTAATTTAATATGGTTTATCTTATTAATTTTTCAAGATTGCAATATAGCAATTATTTTTTAAAGCTTCCACTGCCTTCAATATTAATAAATTATAACAAAAAAAATTAAATATATGGTTTCTCAATTTCTTCTTAGCTTCAGTCAAAGAATCATTTATATCAATTTTTTTATCAATTTTCTTTTTATTTACAAAAATTTACTTAATATTAATTATCAAAAAATCAATGAATTCTGATAAAAATGTTCGATAATTATTATTTCAAAATTTTTAGAAAACATCTCAATGCATTATTTGCTTATACATTATTTTATGGTTTCAATTTTCATTTCTCAACAAAATACGAATTTTGTATTACGAATTTTTATCGTACCCAGTTTAATTTAATTTATTTTTAAATTCAACATCGTTTTCTCTAATTTTTTACGAAATTATCACTAACATGAATGGCGCCTGATCAAATGTAGATTTGAAGGTTTTTTCAATGTTCAAAATGATTTTAGCTATACTGAGTGTCCCCCAAAAAAAGGAGAACCCTTGGGAGTTTTGTAGAAAATTTAACGCTGAACAAAACTTGACTAGTTTTTAGGCCCAATACATGAAATAAACACGTTTTTGGTTAATTAATGAAGATATGACTCCTTGTATCAAATAACGGATCGAAACAAACATGATAGAGAATTAGATTTCGCGTCGAATGAGACCTATAGCAGCTCGATAGGTCACAAATCAACTTGTTCTTTTTGGTTTCAGGTTGTTTTGCAAAAAAGGAATTCTAATAACCGACTGACTCGGGACCAAATTTATGCAGAAATGTAGAATGGGGTTAAACAGCGACATAGAACATGATTTTGAAAATCGTATAAACTCTTACCATCTTCCAAAGATGGTGTGTTTGATCTATCGAGCTGCGTTTGGTCTCATTCAACTCCAAATCTAATTCTGTATCACGTTGTTTTCGACTAATTTTTTTATGTAAAGAGTATTTTCTTCATTGATTGCCAAAAGTATAGAAAATCTTTTTTTTTTTTCATATTATTGCCCTGAAAACTAGCCAAAACTTCATTTGCTGACCCATAATCTTAGGAACTTGTTCAACGTTAAACTGTCTATGAAACGCCTTTTGGGTAATTATTTTTATATACATATTTTTTTATTTTTTTTTTGTTTTTTTGGACCCCTTTCATAGCTGGAGGAACAAAACCGCACTACAAATTCAAAAGAATAATTGAAAATTCTTATTTTCTTTCCATTTTTTTTCTTGATATATCTAATAGTCAATAAAAATCTCTTATAAACTATACAAAATCGCAAAAGTTGCTCAAGATAGGTTTTGATTTTTCAAGAAATCGTTGAATTTCCGTAGTTCTTTGCGTTCTTCATGACTTCGAATTAATCACTTCAAACTTTTAAGGTTTTATGGAACTGGTGGCATAATCCTCAATAGTAAGTAATGCTAAAATTCTGAGGTGAATTAATTTTTATTGTTTTTATGCTGAATAATTCTCGGAGTATCCTCCATTGAAAAACGTTCGATTTCAAATCGTCTAATTTTTTTTGGAGTATGCACACTATTTTGGATTTATTCCATGAAATTCTTATTTTTCCTTTTCAGTTATTTTTTATATAATTTCTAATGTATAACCACATTTATTAAAACAGCGAAAAATATCACAAATTGTTTATATAATGGTGTTTAAAAAAATTGTCGTGACTTTTAAAATAATAAGAACCTTTATTTTGTTTAAAATCTCTACTATACCTTTACAGTCAGCGTTGCATTTTTTCCCCCTCCTTCCAATATCACACCAAATGTTACTTCCTATCTGAAAAGATAAGACAACATAAATCAATGATATTCTAGATTACCTGTTGATAGTAACATCAAGGAATTGGTATCAGTAATACCTCTCATAAATCTAATATGATTAAGGGAACAAAATTTATTTCACTTCACAGACGTCTAATTTTTTTTGTATGGCTTATTTAATGTTCACATATTCTTGCCTTCTTATGTACCGTGGATATATCTCAATTCATTTTATACATTTATTATGAGTTCCATTTCAAATAACTTATATATTATTATTTCAAATAATTTATATATTTAAATACAGCAGTATATATATATATATATATATATATATATATATATATATATATATATATATATATATATATATATATATATATATATATATACATTTTTTTTTCCTTCAGCCTCGCCATTTTGATACTTTCAATTTTGTATTTTTGTAAAAATACGATCTCAGTGACCTCTGAAGCCCTGCTGCTCACGGTATTTTTTATTATAATAATAAAATGAATCAGTCCCACAGCAATCTATTAAGATATTGGCATCCGCAACGTTGCGAATTATTTTGGAGACAGTGTGGCCAGCACTATGCTCCGCCTACCTGATTTATTATTACTTGATTTATCCGCCCAACTAATTTTAGGTACTCAATACTTGCCCATACTAAAGCCCATTTAAACCAAATTCCACAAGATAGACTATTTTTCTTTATTTTTTATAATAATAATATATATATACTAAGTTAGGAATAGTGAATATAAAATAGTGAAAAGGATTCTAATACTAATTAATTACTGATTACTATTTGATTCATTCAAAATGTTAATGAATAAATTTTTATTCATCTGTCCAGTGAATTTTCTGAACCTCCAATCCTGGAAAATTCCATTGTCTGTTCTGTCGGCCTTAGAGTCAGAAGATCCTGCTGAGGCATCCTACACTGTACTCAACATATAATCAAAGCTTAAATACGTCGTAGGCTTTTGTAAGTTGATAGTTTCTTGTTGATTGCAAAGAACATTAGTAAGGAGCAAAGAAGAGCCAAAGTGACTGGCCCAAGGTCATGAGACTGACAGCGTTGCCAATCGTGGACTTAAAACTTTTGACTTAAACCTGATACTTTCGGTTTGTCACATTGTACCTATTACTTGTCGGCATCAGTGACAAAGTATCAGTATATTCCAACTCATCTCCAGTTTTGGCGATATCAGTTTCACCTGTTGATACAGCCTTGATGTTATTAGTCAAGTAAGTACGTTTCCTTAACATGTAAAGCTAGTATAAAAAACAATATTTTTTAATATTGTATATTAGAGATAGCTACACGAGAATTAAGATTGAAAGAACCAACCTGAAAGATCCCGTAAGTGTAGATACCTCCACCGTATGGTCCACCTCTTGCTGTATTGTTGCGATTGCTTACTGCTTCAGCTAAACAAACCCCTGAAATTTATTTCGCATTAATAAAATAAAATAATTTTAGTTTTAATATTAAATAAGTTTGATATAACAATGAACATTAGGTCTTCGATTTCATCCTTTAATTATCTATATTTTTCACCCGATCCTTATATTTTTCAAGTAAAAGATATTAGTGCCGCTTCCACAAAAATGCCGACCGAGAGGTTTACGCTAGAAAGTGTTTTAAGTATTCTAGATGAAATTGGTGAAATCAGAACATTGTGAAAAGACCTGAAAGATATACCTTGTTCAGCAATAGAAGATGTCAAGGAATATTTGAGTAACCAATCAATTAATTTTATTATACCGATCAAAAAACATTCCAGACCATCTAACCATCAAGCAACTTATTCAGAGATAGCTAAGTGTACCCGAAATAACCTATCAAAGTTAATAATGTTATCATAAACATTAAAACTAACAAATCATCTAAAAAATCAAACAAAAGTTTTAGAAAATAATAAACCAATAACCATAAATATATGTATGTACCAGGCTTAATGAAACACGCAATAATTCATTATTTATTCAGACCCATATAGAGCACGAAAAATAGGCTATAATACAATACTAAAAACGGAACAAGATTTTGAAATGAAAGAAGTTAAAAAGAAAAAATACACGCTTAATAATAAATGACATAGATGAGGTTATAGACAAACATAATCTTGTCGATAGCCTGGTGCAACAAAATAAACATCTACAGCTAGATCCTGATAAAATTAGACCAGTAATCATATTGTAAAGCAAAGACAACCGCAGACACGCAGTAATTGAAACCAAAGGATACATTTACATCTAAGACTCTGCTTAAAAACAAACTGGCACTAGGGTATGGGAAACACTGGGCTGAAGACATGAGAAGATGTAGGAATTGTAGTAAATTCCACCACAGCGCGATCCAATATTAATGCCCAACCAGATGCTCTCCGACTGCAAATCCGAGCAAAGACAGTGTCCCAACTTTACGATACATAACCATAACCAGCATAACCAGGTAAGGACAGACCATTGCTCAGTCAGAAGCTTCTGACTCAAGAGAAATTCATAGACAAGTAGAAAATATTGAATACTAACTTAAAAAAACTGTACCACTCCATGAAGAATCTTGGGTTTAGTACTTGGCAAGACCCTACTGTTTCTAAGCCAACGGTTGTGCAAGGAGGTGCTTTGACCGCCAGGTTTTTCTCCCTATTAAGGGTACCCACATTATAGAGGCTGGGTGAGCCACAGGAAGGTATCCCGATCCCACAGGGTCGGTCCACGGCTGTTAACAGAATAAATAATTGTCTGCCACAACCGGTCTCGAATCCGGGACCGAGAGCATAGTAACATAGTGCCTTACCTAGCAGCTAAGGAAGGTGGAGCTACTCAGCTCCACTAACTCATTATAATTACCTTAAATCATTAAAATGGCGTTTGGACTAAAACTACAACAACTTGTCATCATATCGAAACAAACAAATATCATATAAATAATTATATTTATAATAACCATATAGATATATCTTTATTACAAGAAATGTACTTAAGGAACGGGAAAATAATGAGGTACAGAAATAGCTACAGAATATTTTGCACGTGTGATGCAAAGGCTGACATCATTATACATAACGTCAATACGATCTTACGGATGTCTATATGTGTGGGGGAGGTAAGACAATAAAAATGTATAATAATTAGTGATCACTTTGATATTAAATCAAATATTGTGAAAGACATCCTAAAAATAAGAACTATTATGCACAAATACAGCTGACATAATTCTAGGCTTAGATTCCAATAGTCGACCAGCCTTCTGGTATGACGTAAAAACCAATAGAAGAAGAAAATTGGAAGATTTTATATTGGCAGAAAATTTAATTATTTTTAATAAACCATCTGTCTTAATCACATTCAACGGAGAACGGGGAAAAATAAAATAGACTCATATCACAGTCAACAATTAGTAATGCAATAGGATCTAAATTTATAAAAAACTGGAAAATTAGCAATGATTCGAATTTCTAGGATTACAGAACATTCACTTATGACTTAAGTGTTACTACGAATTCAACTATTGCACCCTTTAATACTCATAGCTATTAATATATTACGAAAGCAGCAGACTGGGAAAAATTTACGAAAAATCTAAATGAACAGTTACATGAGTAATTTAAAATTCCAAAAAATAATCTAGCACTTGCCGACTTGGAAAATAAAATTATTGATTAATTATTTAGATTAAACCTAGAAAATTCATGAAAAATTTTGCATGAAAAAGCATGCAATATGGCCTTCAAAATTTCAAACGAATATTTTAAAAATATTAAACCAAAAAAGAACGTCCACTGGTGGAACAATGAACTGATCGGCTTAAGTAAAAAACGCAAATAGGCTAAGGAAAATTTATCAAAATACAAAACCTGACCAGGATTTACGCACTAGAAGAAGAGAAGAATATTTAATTGAGAGATATAAATATCCAACGATGATCAAAAAGTCTAAAATCGGATCATGGAAAAATTATTGTTCAAGATTGACAAAAGAAGATACCTGGAGTTGGCCTTACAAAATAGCAGCGGAAAAAAAAATAAACCAGGAACTACACTCAAAAACCAGTCTTACAGAACAAAAGACATTTTCAAGAAACTCTGGAATATATGATGAGCTCACTTATCCCGTATGATGATGAAGAAGGAGGAACGGATCAACACCGTACCTTGCGTTCAGAAAGAAACAGACATATTGCCAAATACTATATATAGCATTGTAGGCTGCTAGAACCAGACAGAGCAAAGCCCGTGCCTCAACAAATCCTGTATAAAAAGTACAAACATCATCTAGCATTTTTAACTAAAAGAGTGACATTATTTTTATCCGAGTGATCACGAATCTTTCATTTCTGGTCCTATTTCTGCCATACATATATTATTTCTCATTATTTAATTTTTTTTGTCAGTTTCTTTTTTATTTTATTATTCATTTTTCTATTAATTTAATTTTTATTAATAGTGTGTGTGCATATATATATATATATATATATATATATATATATATATATATATATATATATATATATATATATATATATATATATAAGAATAAATTAAATGAAAAAAAAAAGTTATTAGAGGGAATTTCCAATTTAATAGTTTAAAAGTAACAAAATAATATATATAATATATATTATATATATATATATATATATATATATATATATATATATATATATATATATATATATTGTTACTTTTAAACTATTAAATTGGAAATTACCTCTAAAAACTTATTTTATTTCATTTAATTTATTCTTCTTTGTATTATTGCCTATTATTGTGATATATATTTTAATTTATAAATAATATTACTTGTATTGTTAAAAATTATTTATTTATTATCTACTATTAATATTTGATTTTATATTCATAATTCTTCGCATTTATATTCGAAACTTCGCAGCACTTGTTGACATGTTTTCAAACACGTCAAAACTCAATATTTCCAAAACTTTTCTAGTGAGGGTGACTAAGTAGGGTGACCTATCCAGTGTTGAAATCAAAAATTTTTCTCCTATCTTATACTTTGGAAAAACACCCATTTTCAAGAATAGACTGTTACTTTAATGTATTCCGTCGGAACTTTTGTTTCCACGATTAACGTCCGTAAAGGGAATCAGTGAGGAAAAGAAGAAAGACTTATGGAAAATGTGCGATTTCCTCAAAAAACAAGAAGACAAGGATTTTAATCGAAGCTTGTGTCGGTGTGAATAATATTTACAGTTTTTTTTTTATTTCTTTTTCAACTTTGGAATATATACAAAATAAAACTTTTGACTTTAATTTCGTTGTTTTTTCTTTTTCCATGTTTAAAATTTTAACATCAATGAGACATTGTCAAGCATATGGACAACTGATAAAACAAAGAAATAGATAAAGTAGTTAAATTTTTACGTGAAAAATAACAATAATATTAAGAAGGTATTTAAAAACTAAGGATGTTAAAAACTAACGTAAGGATGTTAGGTTAATATGTAAGGTGTTGGTTGGCTACGAACCCGAAGGAGTGAAATAGAGAATGCCCTAAATATGAGATGCGAGTGTTCTTCATTTTTCGGCTCTCCTCAATTTTTTTGGACTTAGGTCGTTTTCCATTTCTAGTCCTCAATTAATAACCTACAATATGTTGTTGACATTTTCAAGAAACGGGGTCAAAACGACAATAAATTTTTATATACGTTAATAAAGTTTCATGTTTTTACACTTATTTTTCTCTTACCCTACTACTTTATTTTAAAAAAAACGTTTCCACACAGTAATTTCACAGTTATTAAAAAGTTTTTTTAGTCCATTTCCTTACTCGGGTATGAAGTTGTCATGGAAAACGACACGTTTCCCTCAATAAACTATCGAAAGCAAAAGGAATTTTTCAAATCGGACTTTCAATTCCTGAAATTAGCGCGTTCAAACTAGCATACTCTTCAGCTTTATGTATTAGTACAAAATCGTAATATCGCATTGATTCCATTCAAAATATTATTTCAAGCGGTACCTAAAGGATATCAGAAAAAAATATGACTTTTAGGGATAGAAGAATCATTCAGGAACGCTTTAATATTTTTTCAAATTTATAACTTGACTGAAGAAGTACTTAAATTAAACACTATAAACTAATTCCGTTAAATACTATAGACTAAATCACACTTACAGTCAGATATTAGGCTAAGCCGTATGCCAAACTCCCTCAGATCCCTTGCTAGATTGCACCGAGAAATGATACTGGATTCCACCATCCCTGCTAACAGAGCACAGACCAATATCTTTACGAACATCCTGGTAGAGGAAGTGTGGTATTAATGCCGGGTGCTTGGTCTATATATCTTCCTCACTAGTGGGGAACTACAGACATCTGAGGTGTATGTTCTTTCCATAGCGATTGTTTGTTGTTTGCATTCAGGACATTTTTGTTATATTTTTTTAGATAGTAAGATTCGGCTGATTTGGTTTTCGAGGAATCACTGGGACGTCACGTTGAATTCACATAAGTGATAATAACAGATTATTTCTTGGGAAATATTTTTTATCGTCCATCCCAAAAATGGTTTTCATAACTGTACCATCCAATCTTGTTTTGGGTAGACGTTTAGTCTATTGATTCCTCGATCTGGATTACAATAATTTGTTATTATTTCCAAATAGTTATATTTAAAAAATATCTGGTCTGTCCATACACACGACTTTCCTTATCGCTTTGGTTTAGAGTTCAGACAATTAGACTATCTTTCAAATGAGAATCAGGAATGTTCTCGGAGATATAATTTTTTCGAGTTATCAAATTACTAAAGCGGCCTAAACACTTAGGGACATCGGTTCGAGGCTCTCTACACTACATGAGCAAAGAAAAAAATTACGAACCGTTATTCTTCAGCTCTATACACATGGAAATTTTGTTCGCTGAACCGTTTTCGGCGAAACGATGTTCCCATGTGTGTAGGCCGCTTAGCCGAACATGAACCAGCTTCCTTACGACTATGTGCCAATTCTTTATAAAGCATTTCTACCAAGTTCAGCAAAGAAATTAATAGCAGAATAATGAGCCTACAACGCAAAACTGAAATTGAAAGCAACGAAATTAAAATTATGGACCTATGGAGCGGAAACATATTGTTTGTCCCAAGATGATCGTCTTAAACTGAGAGTGTTCGAAAGTAACTATATCAATGCAAGTAGGCTAAGATAGGCAGCACATGTACCACAATGGAATGTAAAATGGTACAGAGGAAAATGTCGAAGGCTCACATGAGTGGGAAAAGAAGAAGGGGAAGACCAAGCAGCAGGTGGACGTGGAGGATAGATCCAAGGAAGGAGGAAGTGGAGAAAGATGCGAGGAACCAGAGAATCCGCAATTGAAAACTCAGGAGACCGACGGACTAACGTCGGGAAGTTAGTCTAAAAGGTTCAGTACGCAATATCTCAACTAATACTAGTCCGATTTCGATGATTTTTTTTACCTTCCGATTGATCATAACACAAACTTTGTAATTTAAATTTATATAATTTAACATTTAAATTTAATAAATTTAAAGAATTTGTTGGGAGTATTTTGGAGGTAATGATACTATAGTTCCCCACACCTACTCTTGCCGTTTTATTGGAAAAAAAAGAAAAAAGTTTTTTGTAACAATAAAAAAAAAGGAGTACTTGCAGGAATGGTACTGTTTCAAGGTATAAGTTTATAGAATAAATTGAGTTTAGCGTTCAAGTGAATAAGTTATTACTGGTCAAAAATAAATTAAAAAATTTTGTTTGTGTTACAATAACTCGGCGAGGATTCGAGCAAAAATATAAAATTATTTTATATCCCTAATCATTCACGGTTTACCCAACTTGAATTAGCTTTGTACATTTTTCTCCAAACTGTTTGTGCCTTCTATGTCGTTGTCGTTCTCTATTTCCAAGGCACTCTCATTTTCATAAATTACTGAACGGGTTTTGACATTTTAATGGTACATACCATTAAGTTCACTGACGTGCGAAACACTAAAAGTTCTTAAAAATTTTTTCGGGAATGGAGTTATTATCATTCAAGGTACACACAGTATTACAATTTCTTTCTTGTGCTAGTTATCGATAAACTGTATGCGTTAATATAGGTAATATTTGCACTTTTTCTGGCATTTGTCAGTTTTAAAGAGGAATAATCTTTAGGAAGCGCGCTACCATTCATGCATTAATTTATCAATGTTGGCAGTTTCTTAAAATCATCGTTTTCCCTATAACGGTTGTATAATTCGATTAAAATATTATAGTCTTTCTGAGTGAAAGCTTAAAGGATTTCTACGAGTGCCAACCAAAAATACTATTTTAACCATTAAAAATACTACGTTTTAAATTATTTTTTTTTTTAATAAAGTTAAAAAGGAGGGACAAATTAAATGCCATCATCGTCATATTTTTCTTTTGTAGTGTGAGGACAATTAAATATACCTGAATAAAATACTTTCAAATAATAATAAGATAAAATTTCGAATTTGACAATTTTTATATCTTAAATACTTCCATTAAATTCCAATAGTTTAGATATAAAATTATGTTAAACTCATTAGATTATGTAACAGCTTTATCAGTTATATTAATTCAAAAAAATAGATAACGGATCTAGAGACTGACTCATGATTTCATCATTTCATATGAACACGTGACTCCCTACCACAAAAAGTCCACTAACATTGAACGTAGATCCGTGTCACATACATACCTCATCGAATAATTGTTAATTCAATTGAATTAAAAAATACATATTTCCAATCTACGGAGGTTTACTTAATTTTTTTCTAGAAAGCATTGGAATTCTGTTAAAATTCAGTATCACTCTAAAATTTTAAAAACAATAAACTTTACATTTATCGTATATTATTTTTCAACGGAGTTTTTTTTTATTAGAAAATATTTCTAAAACGGTCCGCAGAAATATTCTTCGAATCCATTGCAGTGATTCAGATTTTTTAAATCGATGATTTAAGACGCTTATTGTGGAAAACCTTAAAACTGTAGAAAAAATATGGTTTGGCTGTGTCAAAAACAAAGCCGTGTGTAAAACGTAATTACGTCCACGTTGATAGGAATTTTTTTTCTTGGACAGCATGTCGTAATCATTCCAGAATATTAAGGAGCCCTTCTGATCTCTTTGCTTAATTTGTACTCGAAACATTTTCTTATCGCCAGAATCGGGAAATAAAATTACTTGCATGTATGTATATTAACTGAGAATTGGAAAAATAAAGGACCTGTGTAAAAAAAAAAAAGGAACTGATGTAATTTGGAAGTGCGCTTAAAATAATAAAATATATTTTGAAGTGCGTGCTAAAGCAGAAAGTAAGTAAGCTATTTCATAAAATTTTCACAATGATACAATCTATAAATCAACTATCAAAACCTTCAGAGTGGATCAAGGAATACCATATTCCAGGGATATCTGCAAATTCATTAAAGCTAGGTGCTCAACAACAACTTAACATAAATAATCTAAAATAAGTAATATAATAATCAATATGATCCACTACTGGCACAATATAGATTTAATCTCCTCACAACCGATTTAAAAAAACAAAAGAATGGATTCATTGGAGCGCAACGTATCGTAAAAAAAAATTAACGTATTGGTTGTATAGGTAGTTAAACCTACTTTTTTTATTTTATTTAAAATTAATTATTTAAAAAATATAAATATAAATAAAAATTAAATGAACCTTAGAGTCACATTTTAAATCCACCACATTCCATAGGTAATTCAAAGTTGCAAAAAAGAAAAATTGCAATCACGAGCGAAATTTTATTACAAGAAACGATAACACAGAATAATTGATGAAAGGAGCTATCAGAACTAAAGATGTTTATTACCACTCAAATTGGAGCTAATTAAGTGCCCTATAAAGTAGTATATAATGATAATCTCCATAGAAAGGACAGTTTCCATGATTATTTGTCAATATAATAAATTCACAAAATGGTGATTTCTCCGTTTTTGGAAACAGATTGTTTTTTTTTTTTTAATTCTTTATCTCGGGAACTAGTAAACGTAAGGATATCTATTAGGGCACAAATTTAAAAAAAAATTAATTTCCTTTAAGAATGGTATTAATAATGTTTTATTCCTAGTGGGTAGTCTTCAAGATATAGAACATGCAAAAATGTAGCTTTTTTCCTTGAATAGAATGTCGACATTTTTCAAAGTAGAGGCTTTGAAATTACAGTCAAGGCTTATTTTACTTGGTATCCTGTCTGCTCCCTCATCTGTAAATGGCGCTTGCAAAGCCGTTATATGTGTCCCTTTTAATTTTAATTATTTAGTCTTTAGGGCTGAAATTTTTTCTGCTATTTATGTAGTTGTATTTTATTCTAAAGAGGCCATATATATCTGCATACAATTATATGTGTATATATATATATATATATATATATATATATATATATATATATATATATATATATATATAAAATAGTTAACAATAAAATACCTATAAAAGCACAGGTAGTGATTTGAAGGGCTTGCAAATGCAGGGGGAAGGGGAGGAGGATCGGATGAGTGAGAGTAGAGCATAAGCTGGAGTAACGAGATGAGGTGAAGGAACACTGCCCACGCTTTGCCCGCTCCACATCCACTTCTTAGTGTAAACAGTTTACCTTCAACGCTTCAAATTTCTTTTGAGTCATTAGAATAAAGGCGTTACAAGAAGTAGATACTAGAAGCTAACTAATTATTTCTTATTCTACCTTGCCACTTATAGAAAATAAGTTTCTTTGATGAAATAATTGTCATTAATCTGATTTAAAATAAATTATCGTTCTATAATTGCCTATTCCAATTCAAACGTAACATTTACCCGTTAAATTATAACCCAATAATTTCATCTATTTTTTAATTAAAAAAATTATATTTTTATTTCAATAATGACTTTAAATAATATTGAAATAATGCCGGCTAATATTTACGATATATTTGTTTTCCTTAATCAGATAAAAACTACTAATTTCTACTAGCTTTAAATTTTTTTGTTAATTTATTTTTAAATATTTATTATCCTTTATTTTTTAGAAGAGAGGGAGGGTATGGATTTCATCGATTTAGTGTTCGTTCATTAGGCTTACGAAGCTGCTAATGTCGAATTTATTATCGATTTTCTTCGAGCACGGGCGTTTCTAATTTAATATTACTTTGGGTAACATTTCTGTTTAAGTATCGTTTATTAAGATTTCAAGGACACTATTTTTAAGTTTCTCTCAGATTTTCGTTCGTGTATGCGCTTTTCGTTTTTCCTTTACAGTCAAATAATTCTATGATATTAGGTTTTCAAGGGATTCTGATTGCATTTTTTTGAGTTGGATTTTTGATCGAGCATGTAAATTTCAAATTGCCAATTCACTGGATACTTTTTCGGTTTAGGTATCGTTTATTAGGTTTTTAAGGACTATGTTTTTTAATTTATTATCGGGTTGGTATAAAGCGTATTACCATTTTGCAATTGAAATGGAAAAAGTTATAACTGGAATGGAAAAGATTAAAATTGATTTGAAAAATGTTACAATTGGCTTGTTCTAGAGTATCTAGTATTCCTATAGTATATAGAAATAATACAATTGTTCAATCGAGTATTATGTTGTTATTATTATGTTTATGTGTATGTGTATGTGTACACCACATTAGATACTCTGGAGAATGAGTATTTCATGTCTATATATATATATATATATATATATATATATATATATATATATATATATATATATATGTCTTGGAGTGAGTACTGTCTCTATAGCTGATATATCTATTTAGACTGTAGATGTGAGATGTACTGCATTTTGTGTGGAATCTTCCATTCATATCATAATACATAACAAAAATCATTAAAAATGTTTATTACAAAAGGAGATCCAATAGAATAGACTGAACATTTAAAAACTAACTTTATTTGCTCAAAACTCTCTGCATCAAGGTTGCTGAATCCGAATCTGAAGTAAGATTTCCAGCATCATTCAGAGTGCCGGATCGAGTTATATATAATTGAGCCCACTTATTTTTTAAATTTGCTATCAATTGAATTCATTCTACCTGCCGTGAGGAATATAACTAATTTTATTTCATGTTCACTAATTTTTGATTAGGCTCTTGGACTGGAGGACGTTGCTACCGCAGGAAGCCGATAAGGATCGATGGGCATGGACGTGAAGAGCCCTCGACATCCGGTAACAACGGTGGACCTATTGTGGAGGCACTAGCCATGTTTGCCCGCCCAGGTCACCTCCTCGTTAGCTTCGTCTAATTAATGCATACATCGCCATCCTCAGGGAGTTTGAAACTGAATGAAGCAGGCGGGAAACAGCTAAGAGAACTCGGCTTAATGCTGGTATCAAACAATGGCCACAATATCGTTAAACTTATAAATTGATACATTGAACCTCTAAGGAAAAAAATGGTTTATGTTTTCTTTTGCGATAGTTAAATACCTACATTCCCTTCCCTCTTAAAAAAATATTGTACTCTAGAATTATTATCTTTCAAATTAAAAAAATTATTAAATCTTTTTATGCCTTTTATATAAATTGATGTCTATATTGATATTATCTGCATATAGATTCAAGGGCTAACTTAAATGGGCACAGTGGTGCCCAGCTCCCAAAAAAACAACAAAAAAAAGCTGGAAATATCAAAGAAAAGATTAAAAATTTCGTATTTATGAAGTTTACTGATATAAAATCTATAATTAAATATAGGATGAAGGATGAATATAACTCAAAGAAGCTATAAAAAAGGAATGCAAAGAGAATCTTATGACCTAT
This sequence comes from Rhaphigaster nebulosa, assembly GCA_948150685.1. Classification (NCBI taxonomy): domain Eukaryota; kingdom Metazoa; phylum Arthropoda; class Insecta; order Hemiptera; family Pentatomidae; genus Rhaphigaster; species Rhaphigaster nebulosa. The sequence goes on along the minus strand of OX411309.1, from coordinate 82,445,089 downwards.
AATATAGAAGTAAAAATATAATATAATATTAAATATAATTATAATTATATAATAAATTTAATGCAATATAAAGATAATTAAACAATCCAGAGTTAAAACAACCTCAAAAACAATTACTCACAACAGAATTTCATGATAGGAGAAAATAAAAATGATAAAAATAATTAAATGATTCACAGAGTTGAAACATTGTATGATAATTGAAACAACTATTTCCTACTAATCAAGATATTAATCTTGAATTAAAAGTTTATCGTTGGACAGCGTCTTTTTGAGATGTAAGGAGATGTTGAAAAAGGTGGAATTTGAAAGAGGAGGGAGAAGAAGAATGGCGGATAATAGAAGGAAGGGAATTTAAGGGGATTGTGAAGCGGGCAAGAAACTAAGGTTCTGTGGGAAGGAGTATAAAGCTCAGAAAGACATGATCTTTTTCCTGTTAGTGGACAGAGGATTTGAATTGATGGAGGCTGTACATGTAGGTAGGGCGCTTGGATGGTTAGTTACAGAAAGATCCAAGGAAATATTGTCTGCGAGCAAAGAAGAAATGCCGCTTTAACCCGTTATAAAGGTGTGATATATGGGCCCGTCTCGAGATGCCGAAGACAAATCTTAAAAAGCAGTTCATGATACGCTTTAATCTATCCTCGAGTACGACCGAGAGGCCACAGTATACCAAACAATCATAATTAAAGTGGGGGAAAATGAGTGAGGATTCGAGGGCTTTGGAAGAAGAATGATGGAATAATTTTAGGGTACTTATTGACTGTCGGGATATTTGGGCAGCATGGGGTTTCCAGGAGAGGTTTTGGTCAATAGTAATCCCTAGGTTTTTGACAGAGGAGCTGAATGTGGAATAAATTAGGAAAGATGGCGTTGGATCTGACGAGGGAATTGGAAACAATAAGAATGGCCTGAGTTTTCGTAGCGTTTAGCCTTAATTTATTCAGGTTTGCCCAGGCACTGATTCTATCTAGGTCTTCATGAATATTGGCAAACGCAACAAAGAACTCAGAAGGACGAAGGAGTATATAGATTTGGAAGTCATGGGCGTAGGGGTGGTGGAAACAGTGGTGGATTGCATCGGGAAGATCATTGATATAGGAATTGAAAAGGCTAGGGGAAATGCTAGATCTTTGTGCTACTCCTGAGGACAGAGTAAGGAAGTTGGTAAGGAATAGCAACTGCTTGAGATCGATCGGAAAAGAAAGATTGAAACCAGAGAAAAGAGCTGTTGGAAAAGGATATAGATTTTAGTTTGGAGAAGAGGATGGAATGGTCCAGAGAATCAAAAGCTTCAGAGAAAAGCTTTCAAAAGCTTTATATTATTATTTCTATTTAATGATCTATTGTTCTACTCTTACCTTTTTTTAGATTTTTATGATCCCATAAT